>JAUCBJ010008975.1:0-74487 GCA_032718475.1 Nemertoderma westbladi | reverse complement strand
TGCCGCTAACCTTCGGTCTTCTATTTGCCTTTTCTTTATTTGTTCTTCTTGGTCCATAGTGATGAGGATGCCTTCATCAAATTTAGCCTGCTCTGCAGCTAATATTTCCGAATCTAAAGAATCTAACACGAATTTGGCTCCCTCACTATTGGGGTGAAGTCCAGCTAGCCGTCTCCTTAGCTCTTTGTCACCTACAGTATAAATCGTTGATAATCCGACAGATAGATGTCAATAGCATCCTTCTTCCTAGGTCTTTCGGATACCGCCTCGCCTTCCATATAAGAAAAGGTTGTATCTGTCGATTCTCCGTGGGTTGCTCGTTCAGTTAGCTGAACCCTCCATCATGTTGTTCCCTGGACTTTAAGATTCACTCGTTGGAACCAAGTCTTTACAGCCACTTGCAACGACGTGTCTTGGCTTCTCTTCGAGGCTTCCTCAAAGGCTGAAAGGATTAATCTGATCCGCAAGATGCGTTCTCTCACTTGATAAAGCAGTTCTCCCTGCTCTTGAGGTCCTTGTGGTTGTTGAAATAAATGTTCTTCTAGTCGTTCCAAGGAGTTGAAGAATCCCTGGACATATCCTGCTGCTGACCTCTTCCATACAGCTGGATCTCGAGTGTCTCTTACTATCCCCATTCGGTATAAGTCTTCCCAGGCAGCTTCCGATAAGTTAAACGGGAGTCCGGGTCTGGGGAAGTTCCATTGCGTCTCTACAATAGACCTTAGTTCTTCCATCGTGTATCCCGCATAACTGTCCCTGGTCGATCTCTTATTTCTCATCCAATCCGCGTGATGTTCCTCCACAGCTATCAGTACTCTAGTGAGTATGGCCCCAGGAAGAATTAGAAGTGGGTCTGGATAAACCGCTTCCTCCATCCTTGCTCCGATCTCGGGCGTTAACTCTTCGGTATCGGAACTAGCATCGCTACGCAGTTGGGAGATAAGTTCTCGGTTCGGGTGCTGTTGTTGTGTGGCAGCTATCTCCTGGTCTCGCTTAACTTGAGCCCTAGTGCCTATAATAGACCTATGGTGCTTTACTAGCCTAGGGTCCGATACCACTACTGTAGGGATGACCTTTCTTACAGTAGGAGGGGACTTAGACTTCGGTCCGAGATGTTCTATACTTTGATCTGGGTCGCAGATCGTTCTTTCCAAGGAGACTATCTGACAGTGTATGTTTTGTTTCAGACATAATTTATTTTACAGCTGAATGCCTGCTACTATAATGACAGTTAAAGCAAGTCTATGGGAAATCAGTATCAACTGTCAGCCTAATAGTTACCAACATTGCTACTCAGTGTAATGTGTTATATATTTAATATTAAAATACCGGTATACACTTATAGATATATATATTATATATTATATTATATATTTATATATATGTATTATTACAGACTAGGATCAGTCACAGAATACCGGTATATAAGTTCAGCCTAAATTTATATAAATATAATAAGATTACCGTAAATACCGGTAATGTCAATTATTTATTAATAACTGATTTTCTGAATTTTAGGGATTACTTCCCTTTATTTTATTACTGATATTAAGCAGTAGTTCAACTGATATTAATACCTAATTTATATATAACAGGCCAACTATTTTATAAATCTGATTGAGCTGATTTATAAATATAGTTAGACACTAATACTGATAATTCTACTTAACTAAGTTACTTATCACTACAAATTACTTACGAATCGGGTTGAGATTACACAATCTCTAAATAAACAATAAACAAGTTACATGTACAATTTTTAGGGTAATTTAACAAGAAATTTACAAACCAGACTAACAGTGAGTTAGAATTTCTGGTTCTTACAAACTGACAGGAAATTACAGTAGTTGAAACCAATAAAGTAGTAGTAAGTAAGTTGCGTTGTCCAGATAAGGAAATACCACCGTCTGACGACTTATAGTCTTAAACTATAAGTACTACGTTATGTACCCGGAGTATCCTATACCAAGAGGTTAATTATCGAAGCCAACCAGAGCTAACGGACCTATTAACCACGTTACAACACAAGTATACGGCCTACACACAAAATTACTTTCAGGAAAGCACTGTACTCTAAACCCTAAATTAGGTACAAGTACTTATACAACATATAACTAGCAGTTAGATATACATAAAAAGCCAAAAGAACCACGGTATCTGCTGGAGTGACCGGAGCACAAAATCACCAGTCTTTACCTACGCCAAGCAGCCCTGATGTAGTACCGGGGTTAATATAACTATAACGGTATGCATAACAAGCACAATTACTGTAAGGGATAAACTTGGGGAATTGGAGGTTGCGAATACTCGCATAAACTCTGAATAATAAATATTACGCTACCCGTACAGACTATTCAAATAAAAAACAGACCAAATGCTGGCAGACTACTGTCAAGCCTAAATAAACTACAGTATATGCAAACCCCGAAATGGTTAGTTAGTAGGCGTTCTAACTACGTAGTACGACTTATTCTTTTGTGGAGGATTTACCTTACAGTACTGGAGGCCTCCACCTTCCTTACTAGAACTTTATCGGACAGACACTCTACATACACTGCAATCGCCTCAGACCTAACAACAGTTAGACAACAATCCGGCCTACAAATTATTTATACAATCTGAGCAGGCTTACACACCTTCTGCTCAATATTACACTTACAAATAAATAAAACTGACAGAAATAAGTAAAATCCTAATAAAAACCAGGGCTGCAGTCCCCGATTATATATTAAGACCTACCAGTATATAATTATCACAATCGAAATAATACTGATGTACCTGTAAGTACCGGTTCGGATCAGGTCTACAGTTTACTGTCCTACCGGTACGTTTGGGTTTATTGCCTACTGAGCAATAAAGAGTAAAATCTATTAATGTTCGCGCTTTCAGACCTTTAGCAGTTTAACCTGCCAATATTAATTGTCCTTTTGTTTATGAATCGACCTTAGCCATTACCAATTACCTGGTGTACTGAAGTTACATCTGCCGAAGCCAGTCCATGCGCGGCATGTGACCCACGGTGTGGGAGACTGGATTCGGGTTCCTTAGGAAGTATTGCAGTGTAGACTACTCTGTATTATTCGATTGATCGCTACTATATAATCTCTGACAACTATATTTACTTTTGGGGAAATATTAACAGTTCCTTTAGGACGTGGCGCTTTAAGTATAAAAACAGAGTTATGACTTATACTAATCACTAATTATTAACCTTCACACTACTTCACACGACTTTACACGACTTCACACTACTTTACACTACTTCACACTAATTTGCGGACCGTCACTGAATTTGATCATATATAAGGAGGATTGCAACTGACACACGTAGGGATTATGAAATAGCATTTAATTCACACAAAACCACTATAATTTAAGTCGCAGTTGCTACCGGTAGACTCTTTTTCCTCTTACCTCAGTAATCAATAAGATTGAGGGGTTTATGATTATTTATCAGTATTCTCCAAATATAACATCCATTAATATAAACAACAATTAATACAATATAAAACAGAAGCAAAATAGTGCGGTAAACCGATGTGAAATCAGAGTCAATAATAACCAGTATGAATTGATCACAAAATGTATGAAATGAGGCATGAAATGTGTTACTATGTTAATAGATTTACGTTCTTATAACTAAAGCCATCAGATGTTCCTTGGGCTAAAGTCTGAAACTTCCGTACAGAAGCACAGAATTCTGAGCTGAAACTAATTCTCAGAAAAATAATAACCATCATGCATTGCGCGAGTTTCTCAGGTAGGTCTCTGTTTGCCTGACAGCGAAGATTGCTCTGATTGTCTGAATAAGCCAGAACAAAGAAACCTCCATGTACACAGAGAATCAGCTGACAGATTTCGTCATCTTGGTTCTAACTTCTTTCCGACGCGTAGTTGAACAATTTTAGGGCTATTTTAGAGTATTCTGCGCATTGCGTAAAATGACTTGTTATGTCCGCAAAAGCTTTTACAACCACTACAGCTACCCATAACAGTACAGTAGTCATGATCCATTATAAATGCATTATCAAGATATGTATCAATTATCTAAAATGTATTAATTATTTAAAAGGTAGGATACAGTACGGGTCAGCCGGTACTAAAATTCTGAAATTTGTTTATTAATTAACCATCATTCTCTCATTTACAACTGTTTAGACTACATATCAGAGTACGGGAATCAGTATTGTACAGTAGCTGAGTAGTATAATGTTATATAATTCTTTCTTTTTTTATAGATTATTCCAAATGCTTTGACTCGGTAAACCGGCTTCTCTTGGTCAAGAAATTGTCCCAACTCGGAGTAAGCAGTTACTTTATAAGATGTATTTGGGCTTTAATGGCTGCAAACTTTATTTGTGTCTGTGTCGGCGGCTTTGTCCTAGACCCTATCACCCAATCAGTCGGGGTTGCCCAAGGGGATAAATTATCCCCGCTTTTATACAGTTTATTCACTGCTGATCTACCGGCGATTCTCACTGAAGTTGGCTGCCTCGTACTCTTGTATGCGGACGACTAAGTCATATTCGGTAACACAATAGAGGAGGTCCAAGCAGGGCTTACAGTGCATACTTTCATTATATGGGATTCCTGATGAAATTATTGCAGCAATCAGATCAGTATACGATGGTTCGACAACATTTGTGTCTACTGTTGATGGTGACACAGAACCATTTGAAGTGATATGGGGCGTCCTCCAAGGAGACACACTTGCACCATTCTTGTTCATTATTGTGGTTGACTATGTTCTACGCATGTCCTTAGATCATTATAATGATGATGGGGTGATGATAACTCCACCTACTGGCTCCAGAAGTCGAGGAAATCCTGCCAAGTACCTAACTGATCTAGACTTTGCTGATGACTTAGGAGGAGTACTCTCAGAATCATTAGAGGGAGCCCAACAGCTCCTCAGCTCATTAGAACATGCTGCTTCTAGTGTTGGTCTTTTTATTAACTCCAGAAAGACCAAAATTCTGACAGTTAACTTTGAAAGTCCTCAGCAAGTCTCTGATCGGATGAGCATAAGCTCAAAGGATGGTATGCTTGAGCATGTGGACGACTTCTGTTACCTGGGATCATGGATCCGGAAGTCAGGTGAGGACCTTCGAATACGTAAGGAAAAGGCATGGGCAGCCTTGAATAGGCTTTCCAGGATTTGGAAGTCACCGAGAATTAATCGGAAACTTAAGGTCCGATTATTTAGAGCAACAGTAGTTCCAGTACTCCTCTACGGGAGTCCATGCTGGGCTCTAACTGCTGAGGACACCAAATCTCTGGATGGCACATTCACAAGAATGCTACGCCGGGTTCATTGTGTCAAGTACAATGTACACATCTCCAACCAGACACTATATAACATTGGAGGTGTCTCATTGGTTACCCCAAGCTTGACCCTAGAACAAAATCGCCTCCGCTTTCCAGGACATTGCTATCGCCGTGAGGACCAGCCAGTGCATAATCTTGTACTTTGGCAGCCTCATGGAGTGAATAAGCATGGTGGACAGCCCATGACTTTCTTGAGACGCATCTTAAAGGACACTGGCGGATGATCTAGCAAATGTCATGGGTGATAGGGAGTTGTGGCGGTGCAATTTTGTTGACAAGCCGGCACAGCATTCTTAAAAATGCAGCTGCAATGCAGCATGCCGATCCAAGTAGTTGTACAGCACTGGAGAAATATTGTAGGGAAAATGATCTCACTGTGAACTTAAATAAAACGAAAGCTGTTCGCGCTTTTAAGACCTTTAGCAGTTTAACCCGCTAATTTATATGTCTTTTAGTTTGTAAATCGACTTTAGCCTATGACAAGTATTTGATGCACTACATTAGCCGAAGCCAGCCGATGCGCGATCATTCACCCGCTGGATATACCCGGGAGACTGGATTCGGATGTTTAGACCTTATTGCGGTGTAAGCCTACTGTATTATTCGATTGATCGTTAATATATAATCTCTGACAAATATTATTCACTTTCGGGAAATATTAACAGTTCCTTTTAGAACGTGGCGCTCTAAATATGTAAACAGAGCTATGACTTATACTAAACACAACGGTACGTCTTATGATTCACATATAAGGCGCATTCTTTAGGAAATGCTTAGTTATCAATCACTCTTGCATACTACCGGTACCGCACAACTGCACACTGATCTGCCGACAGTTACTGAATTTGACCATACATAAAGAGAACAGAAATTGACTCATGTAGTATCTATGAAATAGCATTAGATTCACTACAAACCACGATAATATAAGTCGCAATTGCTATATGTAACCGGTCTCTCTAACCTTCAGTGTATCAAGAAGATTGGGAAATTTGGGTCATTTATCGATATTCTCCAAGTATAACAATATTCCATCAACTGATACAATTAATAACAGACAGTAAATAGCAGTAAAATAATGCAGTGTAATTAGGTTAAGATACGATATGTATTGTATGATTTGTGATTTGATTTGCTATTAGTTGATATGATAACAGTTATATGTTTCTATAATCTAAAACTACTAATGTTCGGCTAAAGTCTGAAAACAGAATCAGCCAATCAGCCGGTAGCTTGCATCATTTGAGTTAGGGAGGTTTTCTGTAGAGTATTTGAGCGCATTGAGGGAAACTGGATTGCGAAGCAAAAGGGCCAGTTATATCCCACAAAAGCTTTTACACCGCTCCCAGAAAATGGGATTCAAGTCTATAAAATATACAAAATCACAGTTTCTAAAATACAAAAATACTCTAAACAGTTAATCTTTCTTGCGTGGACGGCGTTTACGCAGTTTTTTAAAGCTAGCAAGAGTCTTTTCTCTTTGGGGCGAGCCACTTTACGAGGAGGGCTATAACTCCTGGGTGAAGGGTGCAATATGATTGCATCAGAAGGTGTAGGATTATGGTCGGTGTATCCACCGGTCGAAGTGCCAGGTTGGTCAACGTCAACTTCGGGGGAGAGCGGTCTAACGGCCTTTAGAGCACGTTTTAGGACAGCAGCTCTTACGGGTCCTTTACGAGTGGTCTGAACAAGAGCCGTGGGCGGACCATAGGCAGTAAGAAATTTCCGGGGTTTAATGGTTCTTTCCAACTCGCGCTCTCGGGCTCGGTATTTGTAAGGCCGTCAATATACTTCCTGTAACTCTGGATGCAAGTTGATGAATAAATCGCCATATTCCGGATCTTGACAGATAAAATTGATTAAGTTATAGGAATGAATATCGTTGGGGTTAACGCTCCTAAGAAATTTGCGTACGAATTTGGTTGAAATACATTCTCCGACGCGCTTCATTAGTTCGTAACTCGGTATGCGCGATTTCTGTTCGACAGACGCGAATAGATAAGGATGGAACGCATAAACTCCTTCGTAAGCGCGTCCAGGGTAATAACGATGGCGTGAATCACAATGTAAATCAGCGTTCACTTCCCAAGCTCGAATGTAACGTAGTGTAATCATTTCATCTACGCTTTCTAAATCGTGATTAAAAGGGCAATCAAAACTGGCGTGTCCTTTTAGTTGACAATGGTGGCATTGAGTCATAAATTGGGGGCAGACTGCAAAAATGTGCAAATTATTGAGTCGGCAATATGCACAATAGATTTCCATCGCCGGTTGTTCGTGGAAATAGGAGCAGAGTACGTTTGTGTCCAAGGGCGTAATATGGTCTCTCGATGCGCATAACCGACAACGTTGTCGAGAAACATAGTTGGCATGCTGATAATCGTATGCTGTGAGATACTGTGTGTGAGGAACTCTGATCATGGGTTTGTTCAATGATCGTTTTAGATGAGCAATCGTAGGTGATACATCGAACAGATTTCGCTCGAAACTCCCGTAAGTATAACGCGTAAAACTGTGTTTAGCGCAACGTCTCCGCGGATGTTTATGTCTTTCCGTTTGTTGGTTGGGTCTAGGGCATTTGTCACAATAATACCAAAGACGCACGTCCTGTAGAGGAAAAGCGGGTGATCGTTCTCCAGTTTTGCAATATTCTTCCATTTGTTCAAAGCTATCCGGGACAACAGGTAGTGGACGATCGGCTGTAAGGTACATCATAGTGAAGTAGAGCCATTTGAGTTCTACCATAGGGTCATGATGTATACCTTGAGGATATCGAGTTTCTAAATTCTGTTGACTGGCAATATTGAGATAGGTTTCTCTCAAGAATTCAAGATAATCGTGGAAGTCGATGCGTTTATCCGGTTCTTCAACGTTTTCTCTTTCCAGTCGGTTACGAATAGAATTCTCGTGTTCTATTCTTTGTTTATCGTTACGACTCCGCTGGGTATGATATTTAAATAAAACCATTTCCCTTTCGGTGTCTACATCGTCCGTATCGTGTAAATCGATAGGATGGCCGGTAGTTAAGAAGTCCATATACGTACCATTACGATGCGTATAACGAGCGGTGAATTTTCTATAGTCCAATTCACGCATAAGTTGCTCCTGGGACATTGGCGGTTCGATATAACGACCATCGTCCTCCGTAGTAGTTGGATCAGCTTCACCGCGTATCAAGCTATCCACAAATGCTTGCAAAGGTAGAGTATATCGCTCCCTGATACCAAGATCATCTTCAATCAACTCCGTCATATCTGCTATCTGAGTTTATTAATTATTATAATGAGTTTATATTCAGGCGAGCGGGCGTCGCTGCCTATCTCTCTCTGCCCCCGGACAGTGGGATTCTCAGCGCCGATGTACCGTCATTGCGGTGTTTTCGCCAACGTGTAGCTACACCACGACAACGATAACCGGCACAAGTCACTCCACTGTCCGTCCCAAAGGCTTAGATTCACTTTAGGTTATTTCGGTAGAGTTAGGGCTACTTTCACAATTGCGACTCGCTACTGTAAACACACTTTAGTAGTAACATTCACCTATAAACGCGCAAATTCCATACAACTGTCACCAATTATACACATACAGGCCATTTGTCCGTTAGTCAGTGCCTTCCAGAATGCCAGGTTATTATTATGTATCCTTGGATACTAGCAGTGTGCTATTTAATCCTTATGCTATGCAATGGGGCAAGCTTTCTATTGTTCCTTTTAACCTGTTTCTAATTCTAGCGTGGGTGTTGCTATGGTGACATTATGGAAAGCTAGCGGTAGAATTAGGGTAATTCTCATGCATACAAATCTGGGATGCTATTTAATAGTAATTCTTTAATTGTCAATATCCTCCTTATGCATGATTTTATGAATTTTATCGGCTATTGACTATATATTGGAGATTCTCGCACTCTAATACACTCAATAGGGTGAATCTCCGCTCCCGTGATCTATTAATTAATGGAATTTTGGGAATGTTATAAATTGCATAAAATGACAATTTATTAAATTCATTAAAGGATATGAATTTAAATTTATTCCCGTAAATTTTATTATTTGATAGTAAAATTGATACAATTTTATTCCAGAACGTCATGTCTGGGAACATAGGATCCTTGATTCTAGGAAAATTATCTTTTAAGAGTATCGGTAAGTGCTGCGATATCTTAATCGACTAGAAATTTTAAAGGATCTGGATTTTACAGATTTTAATAAATATTAAATTAATATTTAAGATGGGCACCAATTTATTCCAGAACTTGTCTGGGGACGTTAACCACTGATTCTAGAATTTGTCTTTCAAGTATATCGGTGGGTGCCGCGATATCTTAATCGACTAGAATTACAGATGGTCAAAAATTTAACAGATTTATTGGTGTTTTACGCTACTGTTAGAGGGACATCACGCTACTACATGTATTATTTAATAGAAGGTAGAAGAGCAATATCGCATGAAGCAATGTCAGTGTGAAGAGGCAAGTCGTTTCCAAGGTCTACCCAGAGCTTGGTTTAGCCGAGACACGAGGATCTGAACTTTGCATTCCTAATACTCTGCCTACCAATAATACTTAAATGTAGTAGGAGCTTTATTGTACTTTAATAAGTACGGACATGTCATCTTACTGTAGTCTCGCATTTATAATATAATACGGACAGTAAGGAAAGAGAAAAAGAATTATTTCTCGCCGTCACACTAAATATATAATATATGTAATTAAGTATTAAACATTAATATATTGCACTAATCTACTAAATAATCTCTAAAATAACATTCTACTAAATAAAATTAAATAAAACGATTATAATAAAAGTACATAATAATACATACATAGAGATATATATAAAATAATAAAATAAATAAAATAATATAGTCACACACCCACTCCATACGCTATCACGTTAGGGAGCCCCTAGATGTTTGAGGAATTAGGGAGGTGGTCGTGGGAAGAGTGTCTTGCCTTCCATAGTTTCCGGAGAGTTCTCGGTCTCTTTCCAGTAAACATAGCTGTTGCGTCTCGAAGATTATGCCAGGTTTCTTGAAGTTACGCCGCATGACGACGAGTTCTACTGAGCGCACCAAACCATCATTCGAGATGTGAGTCTCGATGATACAACCTGTCTGCCACCGCTTACGTGGAAGGTCTGAATCCACAATAAGCACCATGTCTCCTGCGCTGACGTTCTCTTGCTGCGCAAACCACTTAGTTCAAAGTTGTAGCGTGGGCAGGTAATGTTTTTCGAAATGGTCAGCGAAACGACGGGATAGCAACTGCATAAGTTGCCAAGTTTGACGGCAGTATTCGTCTCCGTCTGCGATCTCCGATCGTGGGAGCATGGCTACAGGTTTCTTCAGTAGGAAGTGCGCGGGTGTTAGCGCTTCCAGGGAATCGGGACTCGATGAGACTAGCATAAGCGGTCTCTCGTTGAGATAGGTGGCGATTTCCTCCATTAACGTCCGCAAAAGTTCGTCGGTGAGATACGCGCGGCACGGCACTATAAAGTGAAATGCGGTCTTTACACTTCTAATCAATCTCTCCCAACTTCCTCCCCACCAAGGGGCGTCGGTGGCGTTGAAGGTCCAGTTAGACACTGTGATCCTTAGCTGATCATCCACCTGTCTTTGGTTCCAGTCCTTTACGTACGCCTGAATTTCGTTGTTGGCACCAATGAAGTTCGTTCCCTTATCCGATCTCATCGTGTTACTAGTTCCGAAGTGAGCGATCTGTCGGCGTAAACTTAATACGAAGCTGTTGGTAGATAGATCGTTCACCATATCGAGATGGATACCTCTACAAGTCATGCAGACAAAGATGACACACCATCTCTTGACTATAGTCCTAGCACGATATACTTCAATAGGGCCAAACAAATCCACACCGGTATTAGTAAAGGGTGGTTCATAGAAGCTTACTCGTTCCCTAGGTAATTCTGCCTCTCGCTGTGTTAAAGGCCTACTGAATGCTTTCCTACAGGGTATGCAGTTCCTAAGAACTTGGTTCAGAGCTCTACGGGGTTTATAAAAATAATAGCGAGTTCGGATTTCGCTAAGAACTCGTTCTCTACCAGCATGGTAAAGTTTACTGTGAACATCTACAATCATCTTGATTTGTATTTCAAGATTTCTAATTAGTATGGGAAATTTAGTGTCAAAGGATAATGGAGCATTAGTGAGTCTTCCTCCAACACGTATTAACCCATCTATCATTGTGCTAGAGAAACGATCCCTTAAGCGCATCTGTGGATTTCTCAACAACAGGAAATACTTATCGGAATCCTCATAGCATTGCAGGAGTCTCAGTATCTGCTTATTGGTTTCTTCATGCTCCTGGTAACTGATCTTCTCCTTCAGAAACCAGTCGGATATCTTATATTTGGGAAGATCTTTAACAACATGAACTTGTGCAGATGTCAATGGAGCGGTATCACTAGTGGTCTTCGTCCTGGAGTAATGATGATGAAAACATCGCTTTAAATATGCGATGGCCTTACAGAGCCGATTCCAGGAACTATAGTGATGTATTGCTCTCTGCAGCAGGGGTGAGAGTCCTTGCGAGACGTCTGGCGTTCCAGATTTCCAATCTCTATCTCTGATTTCAACAACAGACTTATTTGTGGCGAGGGATTGTGGATCCAAAGCGTCGTTTCCGGAAGTATGTAGTACAGACAGATCTATCGCCGGTTTAAATAACTTCGATTTACTCGCTCGGGTTTTAGGTTTGACTTTCTCCGCTCCCTTGGCTTGTCTAATCTCAGCCGCAGTAAGGTGATGAGGCCATTCATCCTCTTCCTTGCTCAGGAAGTCGGGTCCACCCAACCAGTCTGGAGTATCTATCAGTTCCTGTGGAGTTGCTCCCCTGGAGGCGATATCGGCTGGATTAATCGTACCAGGGCAGTGTCTCCATTGATCTATCTTCGTGCGGCTAAGAATAATGGCTACTCTGTTGGTAACGAAGACGCTGAACTGACAGACTTCATTGGTTATATACTCCAACACGAGTAAAGCATCGGTCCAATAAACAATTTTCTCCAGCGGATAGTCAATCTGTTCTGTTACATTTCGGCCGATGGCTGTAGCGTATAGAGCCGCTTTTAACTCCGCCCGAGGAACCTTCAACTTGTTGTTAATCAATGCCTTAGAGGTAACCAAGGCGACTTTAATTTTAATATAAGTTATATAAGTATTATATACATACACATACATATATTATATAAGTTATAATAAGTTTCGACTCGCAAGTATGCTACTATACCTATTCCCATATCGCTGGCGTCTCCAAACACATGGAGCTGGTAGGAATAAGTTGGGAGAACATGACCAAAATATGAACGGGAAATTATAAAGTTCTCGATGGCTGGTAGAGAATCTTCCCATTTCATCCACCTCTTTAATAGTTCTCCCTTAAGTGGATCGTCCCATGAGTGGTTTTCGAGCCACATTTGTTGTACTAAACTCCGAGCAATCAATATAACTGGGCTAATAAATCCCAATGAATCAAAATAAGTGCTCAGGATACTTAAACAAATCCGTTTGGTCCGAACTGGATTATCTCGCTGTTTTAGCTGAAAAAACAGAATATCTCTCTCAGTGTCCCATTTCAAGCCAAGCGTCTTGGTTTCTGGAAGATCGTCCTTTATTAGGTCTAGGTCTTTTGCTCCTCGGTCTTCTACCGGTATTGATTCCAGAAACTCACGGGAGTTACTGGTGAATTTAGTCAGTCGAAATCCACCTCTTTTCAAGCACTCTACCGTTCCTTTCGCGACATCAATGGCTTCTTCTACTGATGGAAGGGACTTTAAATTGTCGTCCATGTATATATCCCGTTTGATGTTGTCAATCACCTCTTTAGAGAAGGCGTCCCGGTTGTCATCAGCAGTGGTCCGCACCACTGAGCAGGCGTTTGAAGGGCTTGATATGATCCCAAAAGCCTGGATGGTCATCCAGTACTCCACCGGTTTCTGATTAAGATCTCCTTCAGGCCACCACAGAAATCTTAGGCTGTCTCTATCCCTTGACTTGTAAGAACATTCCTTCTATATCGGAGGCGAACGCGATGGAATATTGTCTTAATCTTAAAAGTATTCCCAACAAGGATTGGAGTAAGTTGGGTCCTGGTAACAACTCGGAATTGAGGGATTGGCCCATGTATCCGGGTTTGGGAACGTAATGATGTGTTAGATAGTACGTTCTCTCCGTTATGGGTGTATGTTCCGGTACTCGCTCCGCATATCCTTTGTTAATAAATTTCTTCAACTGAGTTTGGTACATTTCTTTAGCTGAAGCATTTGCCGTAATGCGTCGATGTAATTGAGCGATTCTTTTCTCCGCCAAGGGTCGGTTGTTTATAAATCTAGGTTCTCGTTTTCGAAATGGTAGGCCGATTTCATATCTACCTTGATCTTTTAGAAAACGTATAGTTGTCTCCTGGATCTGCTTGGCTCTTCCTTCTTCTACCGATAGGGCCTTATCGTAGGAATTGGGCTCTACAGCCTCTTGAGTAAAGAATCGTACGGCAAGTTCGTCCCGAGTCCTCGCGTTATAGCGATCGATCACATCGTTCAGTTCGTCATCGTAGTTAATTTGTCCTGATGGGCGAACGAGTTGACATAGGTTCACCTGGTTTTGCCAAGTTTCGTTTTCCGTAAGTAGGTCGATTGCATTCTCTTCGTCGAAGAGTTGGTAGATGTCGTCATTATCTGAGGAGTATGGTGTTCCCTCAGTTGGGTCGTCCACCTCACTGCTCTCCTCTTCCCATTCCTTTACTTGGTATACTTGTTCTTGAGGTAATCTCTCTTTGAGAGTTATACGGGAAGGGCCAGTAAAGTACCAACCTACTCTAGTTCTTACCGCATAGGTTTGTAGTGGCTGCGGTTGAGCAGGCCGTTTCTCCAATGTCTCTAGCGCCTCATGCGCGTTTTGGCCGATAAGTATTTGCACTCCAGGATAATCTGTGTGGAATCGAGGTATCTTAAGTTGCTGGATACATTCGTCCTCGTCCCAGTTATAAGGTTCTACTTGGGTAGTAGCGAAGTTCTTTATCGCCACCATTTTTACTGACCTTATACTTTGTTCTCCTAATTTATCCTGGGGGGTGGACAACGCACCTACATAATAATCCGCAATTAGGGTAGATTTCCAAACCTGCATAATTCCTGACATGTTTAACTTAGTTTGGAATTTGTGTTGTCCAGCAAAGATGTCTTCGGCTAGTTCTTGGTCGATGAATGTTCCTGTGCTGCCGGAGTCAAGGAGGGCATTCACTATGTAACTTTTATCAAGACCGTGGACTCTTACCTGCACCACAGGAAATTCTCGGATTCCTACGTTGGAAGTTGTTGCTTTCCAATGTGGTTGTCTGTCAAAAGTAGTTGGGGGAAACTCATTCTCGGTGTCCCTTTCATACGTAAGTGCTCGATACACGGCGGTATTTATCAGGTAACAGGATTCGTTGGCATCGGAGAATTCGTCCGTATAGAATCCTTCCATCTCAGAACTTTGATCAGTATCATTCACATCACTGAATTGGACATGTAGTTCGGGCTCACTTACCTGACTCGGGCTGTTTCGTTCGAATTCACTGTGTAACAAGATGTGATGTTTCGCACCGCACTTTGCACACCTTACGTCAGAGTAACAGGTTCGCCGTTGGTGTCCTTGTCTGAGGCAATTATAACATAACCGCTTATCCCACATGACTTCACGTCTATCTACCAGGGATTTCTTTAGAAATTCAGTACACGCACTCAAACGGTGGGGCCCGTCACACAATGCACATTTAGATTTGATGTTACTCACTTTACCTTGGGTAACGTTATGCACTCTCGTTATTTCCTTGGGCTTTCTTCCGTGAATTCTGTTAGGAGACTGAGGAGGAGTCTTAGCAACCTGTTCTCTCCTATCATTGGTTCGAGACTTGTATTTACTTACGTTTTTTGCCGTTTTGTTAACATAGTAAGATCTGTCAGTGTCTTTCCCGCTGTCCTCTTCTTGAGAAGCTTGGCTTTCGCCTTCGTCGGTATAACACACTGGGGTTACTTTTCTCCTAGAAACGGGTTTCTCACTTACCTTATTTTCCGGTGTTTTCTCTCTGGACTGTTTTATGAGTTGTAATTTTACTTCTCCATCTAAGAAGGACATGAGATCAGCCATGGTAGGGTCTCGTCGTTGCTGCTCCATCATATACAACACTTTCTTGTCCCAGCGTGTACCTACTCCACCCTTTGGTAAAGTAGAGGCTACGGCTCCAATAACCATGGAACTCTGATATTCATGAGACTTACCTAGCCAATCCAATTGTCTACAGATATCCTGAATCTCATCGGAAAACTCTATAATCCCGCTACTAAGGAACTTTCGGGGAGCTACCAATTTTGCATACAAATACTTAGCTATGTTAGTCCTATTACCATACCTGAGGTTTAATGTATCCCAAACTTGTCTTAATCCATCTGGATGTCCAATAAACTTTAATGCCATTGACTTGGGAGGTCCTTCCAAACATTCGATGAGGAACCTAAGTTTCTCTCCGTTAGATAGTACAGAGTTCTGTATGTTATCCTTATAATATTCATTAAAAGGTAACCATTTCCTCTCATCTCCATTAAATTTGACGATTTCTCCCACTTTGACCGCTTGGCGGGCTTCTGTTCTAGCCATCTGACGCGTAAAGCTTTCTTGGGCCATCGTGTTATTTAATATCGAATTATCGGTATATAAATTTCTCGGATTATTATCAGGTCTATAGGGAATATCATTACCAACAGGTTTATGATTACCCTGAGTAGGGTTTACTATAGGAGTTTCTACTTCACTAGCAGTATAGATGCGTGTAGGCTCCACACCTTGCGCATGAAATACTTCAGACCTAACAGGCTGACACATAGTTACAGGGGGTGTTGGTATACCCTTTTGTATATTTACTAATTTGTTGCGTTCTAGCGCGATACTTTGCTGCACTTCTTGCAACTCTAACCTACTTTCCCTTACGGTTCCCTTGAGCTGGTGGACAGTCCCTTCTAAATCTCGGACCTGCCGGGAGGAACATTCCTGTTGTTCCCTCAGCTGTCCGAGCAAGAGACCCATCTCCCGACGTCCCCCATCTACCCACTCGACCGCCGAAGCGGGAGTCGCCAACATAGTAGCAGGCAGACGCGGGACGACGGGAGACAAATCTTGGATTGCTCTCTCGGCGTCCAGGACCGGGACATTCTCTTGGGCGGTTCCACCGGGTACAGGCAGTTTAGTACTGTGCAAAGGGAATTTGGTGGTAGGTTCGGGGAGTACAGGTGTCTCTCTCACCGAAGGGGTGGTTTCGAGAACAGGCCTAATTATTTCAGGCTCATCTACTATAGTAGGGAGTCTTTTTACTTCAATAATTTGGTCTGTGGGTGCTGTACTGCCTAAGTCTGCGCTAGCTAGTTGTCTTCTAACAGCTGGAGGCAAATCAGGCAATTTGTGACGGGGAGACGTTCTTCTACGCCTGCTTAGACGAGATCTATTTCCTCCGCCTTCAGGGTCGGTGGTATCGCCTTCATCAGAGGATGTAAATCCCTGTCGTTTGGGAGTATATCGACTCATCATCTGCATTTGACTAGCTGTTAACTGTTTATTTATGCAGTCTTGCGTCTCTTGAAGATTTTCCAACTCCAGTTGGGCGGTCTCTTCAGACGCTCTCCGTTCTGCTTCTGCCACTGCCTCCGCCGCTGCTACAGCCGCTTTTTTTTCCGCTTCAGCCGCTGCTTCTGCCGCCTTTCTTTCCGCTTCGGCCACTGCTTCTGCCACCTTTCTTTCCGCTTCTGCCTTTGCCATTGCCGCTGCTACTGCTGCTGTCTTTCTGTCTTCTATTCGTTTTTTCTTTACTTGTTCCTCTTGGACCCTAGCGATGCGGAGTCTTTCATCAAATTTAGCTTGGTTTGCAGCTAACATTTCCGCATCGATTGAGTCCAACACAAGCTTGGCTCCTTCACTATTGGGGCGAAGTCCAGACAGTCGTCTCCTCAACTCTTCATCACCTAGGAAACGTTGATAGTCTGACAGATAGATGTCGATAGCATCTCTCGTTCGCGGTCTCTCTGCTGTCACTTCGCTTTCCACTTGAGAAAAGGAGGCATCAGTTGATTCTTCATAGGTTGGTCGCTCAGCCAGCTGGGATTTCCACTGGGCCGTTTCTTGAACCTTGAGACCCACCCGCTGGAACCAAGTCTTGACAGCAACTTGCAACGACGTGTCCTGTCTTCTTTTCGAAGCCTCCTCAAAGGCCGATAGGATTAGTCTAATGCGTAGAGTTCTTTTGCGTACTTGATAAAGCAGCTCTTCCTGCTCTTGAGGTCCTTGGGGTTGTCGAAACAGTTGTTCTTCTAATCGCTCTAAAGAGCCGAAGAATCCCTGCACATATCCTGCTGCCAACCTCTTCCAAACAGCTGGATCCATTGTATCTTTTGTCACTCCCATCCTGTGTATGTCTTCCCAGGTAGCTTCGGATAAGTCTAACGGGAGTCCGGGTCCGGGGAAGTTCCATTGCGACTCGACAATAGACATCAATTCTTCCCTTGCGTATCCCGCATAACTGTCTTGGGTCGATCGCTTACTTCTAGCCCAATCGACTTGGTGTTCCTCCACCGCCATCAATACCGTAGTTAGTACTGCTGCAGGAAGAACGAGAAGGGGATCCGAATAAACCGTATCTGCCATCTTCGCTCCACGTTTGGGGGTCAGCTCTACAGTATCCGAACTACTGGAGCTATCTGGTTGCTGGGATCTAATTTCTTGGCTAGGATGTTGTTGCTGTTTAACAGCTGCTTCCTGATCCCGCTTGACTTGGGCCCGAGTGCCGATGATAGACCTACGGTGTTGGATTAGCCTAGGGTCTGATACTACTATGGGAGGGATGACTTTTCTTACAGTAGGAGGTGAGCTGAACTTCGGTCTTATATGTTCCAGACTCCTATCTGGGTCACAGATGGTTGTATCGATTAAACTGTCTGACAGGTTCTGCTTTGTATCAGACATTTCGGTTTATACAGTTGAATGCCTACTGCTATAAATACAGTTAAAGCAAGTCTAGTAATTCACTATGACTGTTAGCCTAGCAATTAATTACAATATTAGAATACCGGTATACACCTATAGTATATATAAGTATTGTTGCAGACTGGAATTAATTACAGAATACCGGTATATAGTTTCAGCGCAAATATATATATATATAACAAGCCTATTGCAGATACCGGTATGTCAATTATTTTAGAATAATTGAATTTCTGAATTTTAAGGGTTACTTAGTTACTTTAATTTACTCTATTACCGTTATTTAAGCAGTAGTCCAACTGATGTTAAGACCTAATTGTTATATGACAGGCCTACTAGTTTATAAATCTATTGGAGTTGATTTATAATATATATAGATATACCCGTTTAATGGGTTTTGTTACAATTTTCGAAATAAATGTTATTATTTCTGAGAAGGAGTCACTGCACATAAGCTATACGCTCTTAGTGCGGTGCTACCTGTTGGACACTAAAACAAATAATTCTACTTGCCTAAGTTACTTATTACTACAGATTACGTACAATTCGGGTGAGATTACAATCTCTAAATAAACACAAAAAAAATTACACGTATGAATTTTTAGGGTAATTTTACAGGGAACTACAAACCAGCCTAACAAAGGGTTAGAACCTCTGGTTATTACAACGGAAAGGATACTACGGTATTTGAGAATAATATAGCAGTAGTAAATATACTGCGCTGTCCAGATAGGAAAAATACCACCGTCTGACGACCTGTAGCCATATCGCTATAGGTACTACGTTATGTATCACGGAGTGTTCCTACCTAGAAGTTAATTACCGCGGACTACCAGATCCAACGTGCCTATTAACCACTTTACAACACAAATATACTGCCTACACACTAATTACTTTCGGAAAGCACTGTACACTAAACCCTAAATTAGGTACAAGTACTTGTATAACAGATAACTAGCAGTTAGAAATACTTGAACAGCTAAAAGAACCACGGTATCTGCTGGAGTGACCGGGGCACAAAATCACCAGTCTTTACCTACGCCAAGCAGCCCGTGTAGTACCGGGGTTAATTTAACTATAACGGTATGTATAACAAGCACAATTACTGTAGGAATAAACTCGGGGATATGAATGTTGCGAATAATCGCATAAACTCTGAATAATAATTATTACGCTACCTGTACAGAATACTCAAACAAAATACAAGCCAAACGCTGGCAGACTACTATCAAGCCTGACTACTGGCACTTTATTGGACAGACTCTACACACACCGCAATCTCTTCAGACCTAACAACAGTCAGACAACAGTCCAGCCTACAAATTATCTGTACAATCTGAGCAGGCTTACACGTCTTCTGCTCAATATTAACTTACACGTAAATAAAACTGACAGAAATAAGTAAACTATACAAAGGAATAAGGGGTGATCAATTCCTAATCCCCTAAACAGCCTACCAATGTATAATATCACAATCGAAATAATACTGATGTACTTGTACTATAAGTACCGGTTCGGGCAGTTGGGCCTACAGGCCTACAGCAGTACCGGTTCGGGCAGTTGGGCCTACAGGCCTACAGCAGTACCGGTACAGGTTACCGTTCGACCGGTACTTTGGACTTTATTGCTTACATTGCAATAAAGTAGCAATAACTGTTACTGTTCTTACCAGAACAATAGTAAACTGTATTTATTGCCTACACTGCAATCAGAATTAATAACTGTTATTGTTCTTACCAGAACAATAGACAAGTGTATTTATTGGTTACACCGCAAATAAAGAGTAGATAACTGTTATTGTTTGCGCTTTTAAGACCTTTAGCAGTTTAACCCGCTAATTTATATGTCTTTTAGTTTGTAAATCGACTTTAGCCTATGACAAGTATTTGATGCACTACATTAGCCGAAGCAAGCCGATGCGCGATCATTCACCCGCTGGATATACCCGGGAGACTGGATTCGGATGTTTAGACCTTATTGCGGTGTAAGCCTACTGTATTATTCGATTGATCGTTAATATATAATCTCTGACAAATATTATTCACTTTCGGGAAATATTAACAGTTCCTTTTAGAACGTGGCGCTCTAAATATGTAAACAGAGCTATAACTTATACTAAACACAACGGTACGTCTTATGATTCACATATAAGGCGCATTCTTTAGGAAATGCTTAGTTATCAATCACTCTTGCCTACTACCGGTACCGCACAACTGCACACTGATCTGCCGACAGTTACTGAATTTGACCATACATAAAGAGAACAGCAATTGACTCATGTAGTATCTATGAAATAGCATTAGATTCACTACAAACCACGATAATATAAGTCGCAATTGCTATATGTAACCGGTCTCTCTAACCTTCAGTGTATCAAGAAGATTGGGAAATTTGGGTCATTTATCGATATTCTCCAAGTATAACAATATTCCATCAACTGATACAATTAATAACAGACAGTAAATAGCAGTAAAATAATGCGGTGTAATTAGGTTAAGATACGATATGTATTGTATGATTTGTGATTTGATTTGCTATGAGTTGATATGATAACAGTTATATGTTTCTATAATCTAAAACTACTAATGTTCGGCTAAAGTCTGAAAACAGAATGATTCCACAGCCGATGTTCTGGCATAGGAAAAGCAACACAGACTACTGAACCATATGGGCCGTTGCAGGTATCTTTCAACACAAGAGAAACAACCCTCATTGGCAGAGCTCCACATTCCACAAGTTCCACGAATGTCTAAATGCCGAACTATTCGGGTTTTTGCAGCCCTTAGCCAACACACCGGATGAATCACCCTGCTTGGTTGACCTTTCTCTGGTTGGTTGATCGAACAGAACAAAGAGGCCATACGTACAGCAAATCAGCCAATCAGCCGGTAGCTTGCATCATTTGAGTTAGGGAGGTTTTCTGTAGAGTATTTGAGCGCATTGAGGGAAACTGGATTGCGAAGCAAAAGGGCCAGTTATATCTCACAAAAGCTTTTACAAAAGCCATTAACCCTATTAGTACCGGGCTATAAAATGCTGTACAAATACCGGGGGGGGGGGGGTCATATTGACCCTTCCCTCTAAAATCTACAAATATTAACGAAAACGTCTGATTTTTGGTTTGTACATAGGTATCACTAGTCTGGATCCGACCGAAAAAAAAAATTTTCGAAAAAATGTACTGGGGAGGCAATATTGCAGCACCAAAATTACAAGTAGTGCACAATTTTCACAAAATTTGAAAGTTACATTTTTCGGCTAATTGTTTTTCAATACAGGTTTTCTGGAGCGCAAAATACATTGGAAAATATTTTAAATGATAAGATTACCATAAATGGCTGTTTAGTCCTCTATGTGTAGGAAAAAAATGAAAAAAACAAGTAACCAGCACTTTTCAGTTAGAACACAAAATTTTCAATTCACTTATACGATGCTATAAATGCACATTTTCAGGTTTTCTTGGGCGCTGATTCTAATGGAATACATTAAAATATGCCAGATCATTGCTACTTGTATTTTTCGGCGTAATTTGGCAAATTTTGGTGCTAGCACTAAATTTCGTACCCATAACCAAAAAGTACAAGTTTGCTATGTCCAGTGCTGTTTTTATTGATTCCATCGGATTCAGGACCCTCAAAAACCCGTATAACGCAAGAAACAAGATGATACTATCTACTGATCGATTTACTCATTTTCCAAAATTTGGTGCTGGCACAACAATTTTCACCCACTGGCGAAAAATACAAGTTTGAAAACTCTTATGACATTTTTACTAATTCCATTGAATTCAGAACCCTAACAAACCCGTATAACGCAAGAAACAAGATGACACAATCAATTGATATATATGATGGTTTTCAAAATTTGGTGCTAGCACTCACATTTTGCACCCACTTCCGAAAAATACAAGTTTGAGATGTCTAGTTCGATAATTATATATTCCATTGAATTCAGAACAGCCATAAACCTCTAAAATGCAAGAAATAAATTGTCACAAGCAATTTATATATTGAATGGATTTTCAAAATTTCGTGCTAGCACCAAAATTTGCACACAGCACCGAAAAATACAAGTTTGATACGCTTGGTGCAACTCGTATATATTTCATCGAAACCAGAACCCCAAAAAACCCAATTGCGTAAAAAACAAGTTTCAAACAATCAATTTACAAAATTGACATATTTCAAAATTTGGTGCTGGCACCAAAATTTGGCACCCGCGAAAAGAACAAGTTTTAAATTTCTAAAACAATTTATATGAATTCCATCGAATTGCTAACACCAAAAAACCGGTGTAAATCAAAAATAGAGATGTTACAATTAATATTTAATGAAATGTAATTTTCAAAAAACGTCTCAAAAAAAGTGCCAAAAGTAGGGTTAAAAAATGGTGCTATAACTCGAAAACTACCCGATATTTTTGAAAACGGTTTTCACTACTAGGAAGACAATAGATTTTTAGGAAAAGTCATAAAATTTCAGATTCCAAACTACGTTTGTTTTAGAATTATAATAAAAAAACCACGGGGGGGGGGGTCATATTGACCCCCCCCCCCCGGGTTTAATAGGGTTAAGTTTCGTCGAGGTGGTCGCCTAGCCATATCCGACAAGCTCAACTATAAAGGTTCACCTGTAGAGTTTACAAGTAATTTTGTCTATCTCGGAGTAATGTTCACTGTAACAAACAAACCATCCGGTCATCATAAATATCTCTACAAAAAGGGCATTGCTGTATGTATGAATCTTTCAACAAAGATCAACTTGTCAATTATCTCCTTGGAGTCAGCTAGACGACTGTGGTTTTCAGTTGTATACCCTTCAGTCACATACGGTTGCGAAGTTTTTCACAATCCAGACGACATCCCCACCCTCGACCATGTGTACCGTGTAAGAGGATTTTTCTGGAAGCTATGGCGCGGGGTGAGCAAATTCGCCTCCACAACAGCCATTCTCAGGGCCGTTGATAATCTGAACTCTGTCTAGGACGGTGAGATAGACCTCGCCTATATGTCCGGCCTCCGTCGTAGAGCTGCAGCCCAGATGCTATCCAATGGATACCACCAGAAAGTCTGTTGTACAGCTAACTGTTGGCGCCCGAAAGACATATGTATATGCTGGCTCTGTCGTCATCCCGCAGTAGATAAAGACCACGCGAAAACCTGTTCAGCCATATCCTCCTTCAGCTCGGACCTCAGACTTGCCCTATTCCTCCTCTGTCTTAAAAATCCGGACCAGGATATATAAATGAATGAATTATTTTATCAAGTTTTTACCCCGTTAAACTGGGTTAAACTTAGCTATATAGCATTTTGTTTTTAATAAATATATTTATTAATAATGTATGTGTGCTTTAAATTTTACTATATATCCATGAAGGATAATACAATCTTTTACTCGTATAATTCTTTCTAAGGCATAGGCTTTATACCATGGCGAGGATGGCTTTCCTCCAATATTAGCTACTGCTCTATACTGATACTGGTACTGATAGCCTAAGCTAACAGCAGTAGAGATACCGTTAGAAACATTGAAACTAAAATTGCAAATTTCCGCGGAAATAAAAAGTCAAAATAAACGGACATAATGCGTGATTTTAACGGACAAGCAAATTTATTCTAAATAACATCCTTCATCAAATAAAACTGTAATAATCACTTCTGCCTAATCCTCCTTCAGCAAATTAACCTAATATAATAACCTCGACCTGCGGCCACAGTGATTATAAAGGTTAATTATTGCTTCGGGAACGGTATCAGTGATTATTCAGTTTTATTATCTTCAGGTTATTATTTCCGTATATTAATTCTAGAATATAGCAATATTGTATGTATATGGCATACTTTTAATATTTTAATTCAATAATATTTTTATGATCGAAAAAGTAGGTAATATTAATATGCGATAAAATGAATATTCAGCCCATAACCTTTATAAATGAAGATTGTAATACATAAATATGTCAAAATAAATAAAGAAAGAGATACCCGAGAATTGCAGCGAATAATATACACATGGAACTTTGGTGTGTAGGTGCTGCATCAGTTGTAGTTTCCATAGTTACTGTTTCTGTAGATAAAGTTGACGTTTCTTCTGTTGTCATTATTGTTGATGGTAGCGGGATGGTTGTAGCATTGGATCCATGTATTATGTCATTGACCAACAAAGCTACTCCTAGAGAGGCGAAAACGATTCTTTCTTTTCCATCAATAAATTGAACGAAACCCCCATCCAGACCCTCCTTCACACCTGTTTCCTCATATTCGAAAACCAACACAGAAATAGATCTAATTCCATAAACAATGCCCGCGTTATAACACGCTCCTTTGTCTCCTATTTCAACAACCATTTGTTCCACCAAAGAAAACTCTGCCTTAATCGCAATGGCAAGATCATTACTGGTGACTCCCATACATGGGTTGTAGGTGATGTTGTAAGAAAAACTTATCTGGTAAACGTTCCCTGCAAAAGTAAGTGTTTCACCGCCTGCTGTGATGGGTGGTAGAGATTCCTCATCTAAGATAGATTTCACAGCATCTTTAAATGCTGCACTACTGATATCGGTGTTCGTGGTGGCTAATTTGGTTACTAGGTCTATTGAACCACAGCCAATACTTGTTACTGTCACAGTAACATGTCCAATATTTGAATTGCCTTGTAATGCGTTTGTTAAGGCATTAACATATTGTGAAGTTACATCAGCTTGTGTTGCAACATTACTTATAACTGCAGTACAATTGCCATCAAACGATGTTGTTATAGTCGTTGAAGGATTAGTCGCTTGTGGAGTTTCTACTGTAGTTGCCTGTGGAGTTTCCACTGTAGTTGCCTGTGGAGTTGCCACTGTAGTTGCCTCTGTAGTTGCCATTGTAGTTGCCTGTGTAGTTGTAACTGTAGTTGCCTGTGGAGTTTCCACTGTAGTTGCCACTGTAGTTGCCTCTGTAGTTGCCACCGTAGTTGCCTCTGTAGTTGCCATTGTAGTTGCCTGTGGAGTTGCCACTGTAGTTGCCTGTGGAGTTGCCACTGTAGTTGCCGATGTAGTTGCCACTGTAGTTGCCTGTGGAGTTTCCACTGTAGTTGCCACTGTAGTTTCCACTGTAGTTGCCACTGTAGTTGCCTGTGGAGTTGCCACTGTAGTTGCCGATGTAGTTGCCACTGTAGTTGCCTGTGGAGTTACCACGGTAGTTGCCTGTGGAGGTGCCTCTGTAGTTGCCACTGCAGTTGCCGCTGTAGTTGCCATTGTAGTTGCACCCGTTGTTGCCTCTGGAGTTGCCACTGTAGTTGCCTGTGGAGTTGCCTCTGTAGTTGCCTCTGTAGTTGCCTGTGGAGTTGCCACTGTAGTTGCCTGTGGAGTTGCCTCTGTAGTTGCCACTGCAGTTGCCGCTGTAGTTGCCATTGTAGTTGCACCCGTTGTTGCCACTGTAGTTGCCTGTGGAGTTGCCTCTGTAGTTGCCTCTGTAGTTGCCTCTGTAGTTGCCTCTGTAGTTGCCTCTGTAGTTGCCTGTGGAGTTGCCACTGTTGTTGCCTGTGGAGTTGCCTCTGTAGTTGTCAATGTTGTTGCTGCCGTACTTGCCACTGTAGTTGATTCTGTAAAAAGGTAGTTTTTAATAATTTAATTAAAAAGTGTTCGTTAATAATTAAATAACTTATTTCAAGAGCGGTCCATTCAGAACTATTTTCCCCAGTACTCTAGGGTAACTAGTACTCATTTAGCGAACATTAAAGGATGCAAAGCAATGATGCGAGATCTATTTTGAGCATTCAAGCAGAAAAATATAAAACTGTAATAATTACTTACGCCTATTCTTAATAATGGAACGTCATCTGAGAGGTAGGTGCTAAAATGCACAACGAGCAACAATGAGCAACAATAAGCAACAACGAGCAACAATGAGCAACAACGAGCAACAATGAGCAACAACGAGCAACAACGAGCAACAATGAGCAACAAAGAGCAACAATAAGCAATAATAAAGTACAACAATGAGCAACAATGACCAACAATGAGCAACAATGAGCAACAACGAGCAACAATGAGCAACAACGAGCAACAATGAGCAACATCGAGCAACAATGAGCAACAACGAGCAACAATGAGCAACAACGAGCAACAATGAGCAATAATAAAGTACAACAATGAGCAACAATGACCAACAATGAGCAACAATGACCAACAACGAGCAACAATGAGCAACAACGAGCAACAAGGAGCAACAATAAGCAACAACGAGCAACAGTCAGACAGTGAGCAACAATGAGCAATAATAAAGTACAAAATCGATCAACAATGAGCAACAACGAGCAACAATGACCAACAATGAACAACAATGAGCAACAACGAGCAACAATGAGCAACAATGAGCAACAACGAGCAATAACGAGCAACAATGAGCAACAACGAGCAACAATGAGCATTAATAAAGTACAACAATGAGCAACAATGACCAACAATGAGCAACAATGAGCAACAATGAGCAGCAACGATAGTGGAAGAATTGGGTTAACCCTATTAGCACTGGGGGGGGGCCGAATCGGCCCCTTCCTAGTTTTTAGTTGCTGTAACTATGCAACCACATTACGTACCGGCCCAATTTTTTGTGAGAATTAGCCAAATTTAATGCCGCATCTTTTGCAAAAAACGCCGTTGCAATTGGATTTCTACTTTTCGATGTGGGTGCCACCTCAAAATTTGGTCTCCAGCACCAAATTTTTTGAAATTTTCGAATTTTACAAAGTCATTCGTGATTTAGTAATTATTTATGTTTGGGCTATTTTTATTTATTTTTATTGGTTTGGATCACTCTAATGTTCTATACAAGTATGTAAGTGTAGTGGTTCGCCATTTTTGGTGCACCAAAATTAGGGCGTGGCACTTCAAATTTTGAAAAATACAAGATTCGGAAAATACACTAAAGTTTTGATTTGCAAAGCATTTTTATAGGTTTTCTGGAGCGCTGAATCGATTGAAAGTAATATAGAAGCCTGAAGACTTAGTGGTTCGCCATTTTTGGTGCACCAAAATTAGGGCGTGGCACTTCAAATTTTCAAAATTACTTTATTCGGAAAAAACACTAAAGTTTTGATTTCAAAAAATGGCTAACTTCTAAGTCTTCAGGCTTCTATATTACTTTCAATCGATTCAGCGGTCTGGAAAACCTATATAAATTCGTTAAAATTTTAATTTTGGTTTATTTTCCAAATCTCGTATTTTTCAAAATTTGAAGTGCCACGCCCTAATTTTGGTGCACCAAAAATGGCGAACCACTCAGTCTTCAGGCTTCTATATTACTTTCAATCGATTCAGCGGCCCAGAAAACCCATAAAGATGCGTTGAAATAAAAAAATTAGGGGCATTTTCTGAATATCTAATTTTTCAAAATTTGAAGTGCCACGCCCACTTCTTAGGTGCACGAAAAATAGCATCCACTTCAATTTTTGGAAGTGGAATATAATCACATTCGATTCAGCGTCTTGAAAACCCTACTAAATCTAGCCAACAATGCCACACTATTAGTTTTTAGAAAACGAAAAATTTTGTAATTTTGTCCTGGGACTACTTTTATTTTTCATCAAAATTATGAGACCCTGCTTATGAAATTTTAATTTTTTAAGGTTTGGTAGTGTCCATCTATAGTTGTTTCACCAACAGCCCAAATTTTGTAGGATTTCATTGGACGACTACAAAAATATAGTGGGTGGGCCGAATCGGCCCCCCCCCAGTGGTGCTAATGGTCAAAACACCCCAGTGGTAATAGGGTTAAGGGCAGAAAAATTACGACCCCATTGGAGCTGTTGAACTTAGCCAACACCATTTCGAACGCTTTGGATATTTTAAAGACGTTGAATCTACCCCATCATGGTGATTACGCAGAGGTCTTGAATAGTATAATAAGACGTCTAAACATGCGTTATCGACAAAAGTGGCGAAAACTAGAAAATAAACTGGAGGGCCAAGACAAGGTGTTGCCTCTCAGACATATTCACGACATGATAGCCACAGACGCGGTAGCAGAGATGAAGTCGAACTTCTCAGAAGAAAACATGAGAGAGACCAAGCCCGCTATCGGAAGGTCAATGGTGAGTTTTGACGAGAACAAATCGATGGTGACATTTAACTCGGTAGACAAATACAATCCGAATACCACTGCCTTCAGACCAGACTCACGAGTATGGTCAGGTGAGGGGTCAGATAGACCCAGGACAAAGCAACAGGAGTTGTCGGATGGATTTGTAGGTTGTCAATTCTGCCTACTAAAGGAGCTAAGATCTGACGATCATAAGTTAGACAGCTGTAGACGCTTCAAGGAGCTGACTTCAGAACAGAGAAGGGTTTCAAGTGCGGTCAATAGACACCTGTAGGGCATGTCTTGCTCCAGGTCACGTGCGGCGCCAGTGCCTGAATAGTAAGGACGGATGTGTGGAGTGCGGCAGATTACATCACAATTTGCTACATGCGGATTTCCATACTCCAACAGACCATTATTTACAGAGGAATCCTCAAAGGAAGGGAAGCAGAGATCCCGTGATGATAAGGAAGAATACGTATTCCGGCATCCTAGACAATGGATATCAACCAGGTTCGTCGGATGAGGACGGTGAAGTGAGCGCGAGGGAGGTAACCTGGCAGGGATTCACCGCTGATAGCTTGTCAACCAGCGCGACGACGTATTTATCATCAGCCACGTCAGAAATATTCAGCGTGATACCGTGAAACTTACTGGAGACAAAGGGTTGAAGAGAATATTTGTAATGTTGGACACTGCGTCCACATTATCATATATAGATGGGGAAGTGGCGAGGGCCGTTTCCAGCTTCCAGGATGCTGAGGAAATAAAGATAGAGTTAAAATCCATGCACGGGGTAGGAGATGTCAAGGGATATAAGATTTCTGTCGAACTAGACTCCCTACTTCGGAGAGAAGAGCACACTCGCCAGGAAAAGAGAGCATTGCCGCTGGATGGATTTAAGTGTTTGGCTATGAAGGGATTTGGAAGGCAGTTAGGTAAGGTGACACCGATGAGTCCCATAGCACAGGAGTATTTTGACGAGCTCAAAATACCAAGACACCAGGTAGGTTATAGAAATGTGTCCATGTTGATTGGAGTGGAACAACTAATCGCACACCAAATATGGGAAACGAGACCAGGTGCCATTTCATATGAGTCTCAAGGTGGTGACAAGCCGAAGGATGGACACAACGACTTGCAGCCTACACCACAGCCATCGTTAGTAGAACCACCAGACATTGACGAATTTAGGAGAGCCTGTATTGATCACTACAGCGACTTTAGCGAGTCAGAGGAGGAGTTGAGTCCTGATAACGCTAGACTATCGGAACCGCTCTATAACGACCGAGCAGATAGTGAATCCGAGGACTACTGCTAACCGTGGGTCTGGTTCAGTGGCTCACGCCGCTTATTTGAGTAACGTCTTGACATATACCAATATAGTGGAGGGTCAGGTAGCGAAATATCGAGACCTCGACATTTTTTAATTCAGCGAAGAGGAGTTGCAAATGGAATTGATATGCCAAGACCTCGAGACAGGAGCTAGAACCGTCGAATGGTTGGATAAAGATGCGATGGAACCTGGTGGATATGACTTAACTATGTCTAAAGACGAGAAAAGATCTCTGGAGATGATGGAGGACACAATAGACCTGTTACCAACAGGACACTTTGAGGTTGGAATGTTGTGGCGTTGGCAACCTCCTAAGTTGGAAAATAACTACAACCTTGCTTTGAAAAGATTAACCGGAGTAAGAGCACGGTTGTTGAAGAATCAGGATATTAGGGAGAAATACTGCGCCCAAATTAACCACTATCTAGCCAAGGGATTTGCCGGGAAGGTAGAGAACCCTGACATTGAGACGGACCAGACTTATTATCTCCCGGACCATTATGTAACCCACCCCGATAAACCAAAACAAGGTTTGAGTAGTTATTGACTGCGCAGCAGTCTATAAAGGTATGTCTTTAAACTCTGAACTAATGGATGGTCCTAATCTCAATAACTATTTAATAGGGATACTGTTACGCTTTAGACAGCGCCGATATGCCTGTACTTGTGACATCGAGGCGATGTTCCACCATGTGAGAGCCTGCAAGGCAGACCAAGATAGTCTCAGGTTTCTCTGGTATGAGAATGAGGAACTATCAGGCGCAGTAGTTACATACCATATGTACGTCAGAATATTCGGCGCCCACGAAGTACCAATGGCACGCTGTTTGTCTTAAAGAAGACAGCAACAGCCCAGATTGGAAACTACCCGGTAGATGTGATCGAGTCCATCTTAAGGAACTTTTATATGGACGACAGATTGGTGTCCAAGGACACGGCAGAACAAGCTATATATGTGCTTGGCTACGGGAGGGTTCCCGCTTACCAAGTTTACCACCAATTCGGAGGCTTTATTGGAGTTGTTCCTGGTGAAAGATCATGGGAGCGGAGACATCGAGTTGGGTGTAGAACCCATCCCTATGGCGCGAGTACTAGGACTCGGATGGAATCCGAATAAGGATAAATTCCAGGTAAGGGTAAGATTTGAGCCCAGTAGCCCAGACAAATCCTTGACTAAGAGGATCTTCTTGTCAACCATGAGCAGACTATTTGCCCCGATGAACTTTATCAGTCTGGTAATATTACAAGGGCGAATATGTATGAGGAAAATATGGCTGTCCGACTTAGTGTGGGACAAGCCGATATCCCCAATACATGCAAAGCAGTGGGGAGAGTGGGAAGCCGAGTTGCATCTATTGAAAAATATAGATGTACCCTGCTCTTACTTTCCGAATCAACTGGTATTTCCAGCTGATTTAGAACTATACTTGTTTAGTGACGCAAGTGACACTGGCTTTGGTATGGTAGCCTACCTTCGCCGAGAGGTAAGTCAGGATATGTTTGAGACGGCCTTTGTTACTTCTAGGTCAACGAAAATGCCAATCAAATACATGACTGTCCCTCGTGCAGAGTAGCAGGCAGCAGTGGTATCGATCGAGGTAAGTAAACAAATAAGGGAGGAATTAGACACGACCTTGACATTATTATATTGGACGGACGCATCTTTGGTGCTAGTGTATATTGCAGCTGACAATATTGCACTAAAGACATTTGTAGCCAACAGACGTGCCCAAATCATTGACTTTTCAACAAAGGAGCAATGGAGACATTGTCCAGGAGTGTTAAACCCCGCCGACATAACTTCGCGAGGTGCCATGCCTGCAGAGTTCTGTCAGGAAGAATCCCAGGAGTTTTGGTTAAATGGACCGGGACACAGGAACATTGGCCAGAGATGCTGAAGATTGTTACCAATCCGATGCTGATAGACGCAGAGTTCAAGTTAGATAAGGTTTCCAAGTCCAAGTCAAAGGCCAGACTAGATTCACTGGAGTGCCTGAAGAATCACTGGAGCGACCTGAAGAATCACTGGAGCGGCCTGAAGAATCATTGGAGCAGCCCGGAGACTTGTCGGACCAAGAGACATATGTGACCACAAGGTTTGGAAGGGTAAGTTATGACATAAAACCACCCTTAAAGAATGTGCAAGGGTCACAGTTAGTAAGTGACGGACAGCAAAGAACCACAAAGGTGGAGCCTTTGGTTTACAAATCTGCGGATTTGGATTCAAAGATTCCATTAGCGAATACGCAACCGTCACCAGCACTAGAGCCATGGAGTATTTATGACAAATTGATAAAATCGTCCGCCTCTTGGCTGACGATTTGTAAGAGAACCGCGTGGTTGAGCCGATATGTTTCATTCTTTTATTTAAAATATACGAAGCATTTAGGAGATCAAACGAGCACTAACAGTGAGCGAATTTGGAAGTTGAAACAACCTCTGACAGAGGGTGAGATCGATCAAGCAGAATTAAAACATTTGAGACATTATCAAATGTGTGCCTTCCCAAAAGAATTCAATCTATTATCGGCTCAACAACCAGTTCTTTATAAACCCCTCAAGAAGTGGAGTCCATTAATACATAAGGGTTTGATTTGTCATAGGTCAAGAATCCAGACTGTCGACATAAATTCACAGTTTAGGTTCCCAGTGATAATCCCTAGTCACCCAATAGAATTGCAAAGAGTGATTCTATATGTAACTTGAATACCGGTATTACTAATCGTAATAACTGTGTGAACCAACTATATATAATTAGTTAGAATAGAACTGCACTCACGTATAATTACATAACGCACCACACACCCCACCCACATCCTACTGTACTATAAGTACTAACCTGATATTAATTTAGTAAACAGGACTACTTTTTTCTAAAATTAAGCTAACAATCCCCTGTAAAAATTGTAAGAAAAATGTGCAAGAAAATCAACCAGCTATCTTCTGTGAGTACTGTGTAATGACTGGTTACACTTAAAATCGTATTACCCAGCATAGGCAGGAAAGATTACAAACATTTCCAAAAATCCACTCTTCCATGGTTCTGCCCTGACTGTATATCACAGACCCTACCTTTCCAAAATATAACGGATTCAAACTAGTACTACATGACTACCGTATACCTGATAATATAGATATCACACACCTCGATTCACTATACTTCGAAAACTATAAATATGACACTGAACTAGTTAATGATGCCGATTTTGATAAGGAATTTAACCCAGACCTAAACTCGCCCACAATCACGTCCCACTAACAGAAATGTAACTATTATTTCACAGATACGTTTAATTAGAAATACAGCCAACAAAATCCCACATTATCGCTCTTACACTTAAACTCTCGAAGTATGATGGCAAATTTCCCCAAAATTGACTCGCTACTAAACAGCGTAAAAATTGAATTCTCTGTCATAGGAATCAGTGAAACATGGCAAGAAGATAAGGAAAGTGATAAAATATTTGTGCAACCAAATTACGAATATTTTTCTAAACCCAGACGAGATAAAATCGGTGGGGCTGTTGGCCTACATACACAAACACCTTCCTGCATTTCTTCGCAATGATTTAAAAAACAAAACCAACACCCCCGTCGAAACTATCTTTGTAGAAATACCACAAATAAAAATAAAAACTAATTATAGGCATTATATACAGACTCCCAAATATAAATGTAAATGATACAATAAATTTATTAAATCCCTCACTACAAAAAATTAACGACGAAATCAAACAATGTTACCTACTCGGAGATTTCAATATTGACCTTCTAAAAACAGAAAAAAAAACAAAATGCCTGGACTTTTTTTTAACTTCATGACGTCATATAATTACACGCACTCCATTTCCAAACCAACTCGTATCACTGAATCAACAGCCACACTAATCGACAATATCTACACTAACACAATAAACACAAATCTTCAATCCGGTCTTTTATTTTCAGCGATTTCTGACCATTTACCAACTTTCTTACTAACTGACTCAATGACTCAACAGAAACCAGCAACAAAATTTGTAAACACACTTCTAAACAAAACTCATTCAGAACGGAGCTATTGACATCGAATTGGACAGAAGTATACAACAAACCAACCAATGAAGAAGCCTACAACACATTTATTGCGAAATACAAACAAATATACAACGAACATTTCCCACTAATGAGATGTAAATTAAAAAATCCTTCTAAACCTTGGCTAACCGACAGCCTGGTAACTTCAATAAAACGAAATGACAGGTTATTTGGGAAGTACAGCAAACACCCAACACAGCAACAACACTTGGACAAATTTAAAAACTATCGCAATGCTCTAGATAGTCTCATCCGCACATCAAAAAGAATCCTCTTTAGCAATGCAATGGATATAAAACAACACGAAGTGGGGACTTCGCGCAGCACGAAGTTGGCAGAGCCTTAGCGAATTGACACTGTTAGGGGGTAGGTCAATTTATGCAAATAGTCACGTTGGCCCTCTAGCGGCAGACTGGAGAACTGCAGATGGATTCGCCTCCTTTGAAAGTCACAGCTAATGGTCTAATACATATCTGCCAAGTTTCAGCTTAAACGGATTAAAAGCAAAGAAATGGGAGGGCATTTAATGTTTAGACATGTGGCCCTCTAGCGGGAGACCATTGCACTGATGGTGTCTGAAAGTCTCTCAAAAATCTCAACTTTTGCTCATATTGATACCTACAAATTTTCAACTTGGCAGCTTTAAATCCGACAAAGTTATTAGCATGTCAAAATCGTAACGACGACGACGACGACAACGACGACGACGACGACGACGACGACGACGACGACGACGACGACGACGACGACGACGACGACGACGACGACGACGACGACGACAACGACGACGACGACGACGACAACTATTTGCATAAATTGACCCACCCCCTAACAGTGTCAATTCGCTAAGGCTCCGCCAACTTCGTGGCTCGCCCCACAATCTATTCGAACTATATGGAATCAATCAATCTACTTATTAACAAACCAACTAGGCACTCACTACCCACAATGGTAACACAGGGAAACCGAACAGCTACACAAATCCTGAAGACATCGCATCGACATTTAATGAACACTATATTACCGTAGGAGATAAACTCGATAAACAAATCCCACACATCAAATCTCACTCTCCCCTAGATTATTTACAAAATACAACCAACGGCCAAACTAAAATCCTTCAAAATTATTACACCAACGCAACTACTACTTACAGCAAGCACTCTGAACAAAAAAAACAAGTGCAGGTCATGACGAATTACCAGCCTCTATAGTTTACCCTACTCTTCCACTGATAGCAGAACCCCTCACACACATCGTAAACCTTTCCTAAATTAGCGGTATTGTGCCTAAAGAAATGAAAATAGGCAGATTTAACCAATTTTTAAATCAGAAAATCCTACTCATACAATCAATTATAGACCAATATCCGTCTTAGCATATTTTTCAAAAATTCTAGAAAAAATTGTCCATGGAGAACTCACATCCTACTTCGAGAAACACAACTTCTTCAAGCTATCTCAGTTTGGTTTTCGTCCTAAACGATCAACACAGCAAGCACTACTAACACTGGTAGATCATGTAACGAGCGCTTTGGATAAAGGTGAATATACAATAGGTGTCTTTCTAGATTTATCCAAAGCGTTTGACACAGTAAATTATAACAACAATACGTATAATACACTACACACAATACGTAGCTATCGGCAAGAAAAATCAACAGAGCGCACAATCACCACAGGTCTACCACAGGGAAGTCTACTAAGCCCGCTTCTATTTATAATATATTGCAATGACATCACACATGCGAGTCCAAATTCAAAATTCATTCTGTTTGCTGACGATACATCAGGCTTAAATTAGACAAAGACTTATCTAAATTAATGACAGAAACTAACACAGAACTCGATAAATTAAACAAGTGGTTCCAATTAAATAGGCTGTCTCTCAACCTATCAAAAACTAAATACATCATCTTTCAAACAACAAACAAACTACAGAACCTAGGATCCTAACCAAATATAACAAGTAACAACACTAATATTGAATGGAAAAATGCAATTAAATTTCTTGGTATAATACTTGATGATAGACTAACATGGAAGCCATCAAGGTCAGGTCAGGTATTCTAGGTCATTGATCAAGAAAACTTGCCACCTCCATGCAGCATAAAGGAGGTGCCACCTGTAGCTGCATAGACCCTCTTACTAGGGCAAATCTGGTCCTGTAACTAGGACCCCCTTCGTTCTGGGATAAGGACGCCCTTGGTCCTGGATTAAGGACCCATATACTTGGCTGCAGAGGTATATGGCCTGACCAGGCAGATGGTGATCTACCAATGGCTGGTTAGGAGTAGAGTGTTCTCATGTCCACTCTGAGGGCACTTCACTGCGACCTGCACCTGGCAGCAAGGGTACAGGGCATGACCCAGCAGATGAGCTGCAACAGCCAATGGTGGGTCATGTACGCCAGAGTAGATATGGGTGATGGGCCTCATATCTGACTCCATTGCGACACCCACCCTGTGGAATGGCAAACCAGGGTGTGGTATTTGCCCCGAGAGCTGACTCGGCAAAAAAGCACCCCCCAACCCCCACTATGGATTACATTAGCAATGCGGAGGTCCGGCCACTAGAGGCCAGTGGAATTACCGGACACAATAGGCCTCACAGGCGTCAGTTAACTCCTGACCGGCTGCCTGTCTCATCCCCTACTGGAGAGAGAGCAGCTAACAATTCTTTGAGTCCCTTTCCTGATGACCTTTCTGGCCCAAACCCTGGGTCACCAGGGAGGCCAGATTGTGATGGGGAGAGGGATTCTGGAGTTGGAGGCTACTCTCATGTTCCACCCCGACCAACAAAGCCATTGGTGAATCTGAGGCAAGTCACTAGACTAGCCTCAGTAAACACCCTAACACTCGGGTCCCCAATGCGACAAGGTGAGCTGACTGCCTTGGCAGATAAGCTTTCTCTTAGCGCAGTGGGTGTTCAAGAGCACCGAATGCAGACTGGACAGACTGATGAGGTTCTGATTAAGGATATGGGGGGCGGTTGGCGACTCGCCCTCGCGTCAGCAGATGATAGTGGCAATGGTGGAATTGGTCTATTGATGAATCCAACTGCACATGCAGCATTGGACAAAATAGACCAAATCTCTAACCGCATCATCCGTTGCCACTTCTCATGTTCTGGAAGACTGGCTAAGAAGTTTCCTAAGGTGGTTCTGATTGTGTGCTACTCTCCAACTAGTGTTGCCCCTGTAGAGGAGGTGGAAAATTTCTACCACAATCTACAAGCAGCAACTGATGGAGTGGATCAGCATGCATTCTTAACATTCCTGGGAGACTTTAATGCAAGTCTGCATCAATCACCTACATCGCCCTGGGTCTATAGCAATAGTGTTAACCGAAATTCTGTCCATCTTCAGGATTTTATCTCTGGAAATGGATTGTTTTCGGCTGGAACCCAGTTCAAGAAGCGAACTGGAAAGCTATGGACTCATAGTGGACCCAGTGGTCACAAGTCCCAGATAGACCATATTCTGTTTCGAAGGAAGTACAGGAGCTCTATACAAGACTGTAATGCATTTACACTTCGACCCTTCTCCAGTGATCACCGCCTTATTGTGGCCAAGGTAAGACTTAGTCTGCGTGCTAGCAGAACAACGAAATCTGCCTTGCCACGGCATGACTGGTCCTCTCTGTTGCAACAGCCAAGTGTGAGATCCAGCTTCACACTACAGCTGAGCAACAGGTATGAGGCTCTTGCCTCTGAGGCGGCAGATCACTGTGAGGGCTATACTGCCTTTACAGAAGCAGTTAAGTTAGCAGCTGCAGAAACAGTTCCTGTATACCCTCGAAACAGGAAAAGGGCCCCCTGGACTGACAACAAAATTCAGAAGTGCCGAAATGACCTTCATAAGGCGCAGAAAGAGTCCCGACTCAAACAGACTACAGCGGCCAAGAATGCAGTTAAAGCTGCATCTAGGTCCCTGAACAGGCAGTACTCTGTTAATCTACAGGAGCTAATAAACCAACAAATGCCATCAATGATGCTGACGACAGCAGGCAATCATCCCAGGCATGGAAATCGATCAATCTGCTTACTGGGCGGAAAAGCCAACCAACCACCAAGGTTAAGGCTGAATCACCAGCCGATCGCCTCAATGGTTGGAAAGCCCACTTTGAAAAGCTCCTCAATAATGACAGGGTATTGCCTGATAACTTTATAGAAGTAAAAGTGTCTGAGTCTGTACTCCCAGATATTCCCATTGGCGATATCTCCTTTGCAGAAGTGAATGCTGCTGCAAAGAGCATTAAGACCAATCGTGCCAGTGGAGTAGATGGTGTTCCCCCTGAGGTCTTTAAAATACCTAAGTGTTTAAAGCTCATCTATCCCATCATAGTAGACATGTACCGTACAACAAGAGTCCCACAAGAAATGAAAACAAATAAGTTGGTGCCAGTTCCCAAGAAGGGCAACCTAACACTCTATGGTTCTTTTCGGGGAATCTCATTGATCTCGATTGCTGCAAAACTATACAATAGAATTCTATTAAATCGCATCAGGGATCCCATTGAGAGACTGCTACGTGGAAATCAGAATGGGTTCCGTAAAGGTCGTGGGACCATGGAGCCAATTTTGGCACTTAGAAGGATAATTGAAGAGTTATCAAAAAAGAAAGACAGGCATCTGGCTGTTATCTTTGTTGACTTCTTCAAGGCCTTTGATTCAGTCTCTCGCTCACGTATGTTCAGCATACTTTCATTATATGGGATTCCTGATGAAATTATTGCAGCAATCAGATCAGTATACGATGGTTCGACAACATTTGTGTCTACTGTTGACGGTGACACAGAACCATTTGAAGTGTTATGGGGCGTCCTCCAAGGAGACACACTTGCACCATTCTTGTTCATTATTGTGGTTGACTATGTTCTACGCATGTCCTTAGATCATCATAATGATGATGGGGTGATGATAACTCCACCTACTGGCTCCAGAAGTCGAGGAAATCCTGCCAAGTACCTAACTGATCTAGACACTCTATGGTTCTTTTCGGGGAATCTCATTGATCTCGATTGCTGCAAAACTATACAATAGAATTCTATTAAATCGCATCAGGGATCCCATTGAGAGACTGCTACGTGGAAATCAGAATGGGTTCCGTAAAGGTCGTGGGACCATGGAGCCCATTTTGGCACTTAGAAGGATAATTGAAGAGTTATCAAAAAAGAAAGACAGGCATCTGGCTGTTATCTTTGTTGACTTCTTCAAGGCCTTTGATTCAGTCTCTCGCTCACGTATGTTCAGCATACTTTCATTATATGGGATTCCTGATGAAATTATTGCAGCAATCAGATCAGTATACGATGGTTCGACAACATTTGTGTCTACTGTTGACGGTGACACAGAACCATTTGAAGTGTTATGGGGCGTCCTCCAAGGAGACACACTTGCACCATTCTTGTTCATTATTGTGGTTGACTATGTTCTACGCATGTCCTTAGATCATCATAATGATGATGGGGTGATGATAACTCCACCTACTGGCTCCAGAAGTCGAGGAAATCCTGCCAAGTACCTAACTGATCTAGACTTTGCTGATGACTTAGGAGTACTCTCAGAATCATTAGAGGGAGCCCAGCGGCTCCTCAGCTCATTAGAACATGCTGCTTCTAGTGTTGGTCTTTTTATTAACTCCAGAAAGACCAAAATTCTGACAGTTAACTTTGAAAATCCTCAGCAAGTCTCTGATCGGATGAGCATAAGCTCAAAGGATGGTATGCTTGAGCATGTGGACGACTTCTGTTACCTGGGATCATGGATCCGGAAGTCAGGTGAGGACCTTCGAATACGTAAGGGAAAGGCATGGGCAGCCTTGAATAGGCTTTCCAGGATTTGGAAGTCACCTAGAATTAATCGGAAACTTAAGGTCCGATTATTTAGAGCAGCAGTAGTTCCAGTACTCCTCTACGGGAGTCCATGCTGGGCTCTAACTGCTGAGGACACCAAATCTCTGGATGGCACATTCACAAGAATGCTACGCCGGGTACATTGTGTCAAGTACAATGCACACATCTCCAACCAGACACTATATAACATTGGAGGTGTCTCATTGGTTCCCCCAAGCTTGACACTAGAACAAAATCGCCTCCGCTTTGCAGGACATTGCTTTCGCCGTGAGGACCAGCCAGTGCATAATCTTGTACTTTGGCAGCCTCATGGAGTGAATAAGCATGGTGGACAGCCCATGACTTTCTTGAGACGCATCTTAAAGGACACTGGCCTTAAAGATGCGGATGATCTAGCAAATGTCATGGGTGATAGGGAGTTGTGGCGGTGTAATTTTGTTGACAAGCCGGCACAGCATTCTTAAAAATGCAGCTGCAATGCAGCATGCCGATCCTAGTAGTAACATGGAAGCAACACTTCCAACACATACGCACAAAGTTAAGTAGAACAATAGTGTGACGGGATCAGAGATCCCGACCGGGTAAGAAATGTACACGTCACCATTCCGCTGGGGATCGTGCTAGTAGCTTTGGCCGAGGCCGTTGGGGAAAAACAATAAGAGTTACTGTTGTCTCTCGATATTGATAAACACGGACGATAATAGCACGCCAGTAGATAATAAGCAGAAAATACAAGTTAATTGTTACCGGTATGGCGGTGGCGGTCATTAACTATGACCAGTCTGCACTGACTGGACTGAATAACACAACTGATCGGTAAACCAGTAAATGTAAGATAATATATGATTAATCACACATTGAATATTAGTTTTACCTCCTACTCTACTTTGGCCCTCTACCCAATGGATGCTTTCCTGTTCCTTACCATGTGCTTCCTTCCCCACTATAGGCTAATATACTAATTGTCACTTTGGCACTCCCTGGGAGTATTTCCCCTCCGCTGCTAGCCTCTACTAGCTGTATTCCCTCCGAGGTGGTTTGACCTCTCACCTTTATCTGTGGCTTTGGGGCTTGTGTCGCCCCCCCCCCACCCCACCCCCCCAATGTTGGTTATGATACGAGATTAATATTGGTAATCTTGTGTCCCCAACATATTGCTAAAACGCCACTGGTCCCATTTTCTGGTAGGTAATGAAGTGGAATTGAATCTGCTTACACTCCTCCCCATCCTATCTTCCCAGTGAGAAGATAGGATCAACCTTAAGTGCGCTTCAATTCCGCTGGAACCCAATCTACTATTGGGTGTGGGTGGAGTTCTTTTCTCGGGCTTGGCTTTCCAGGCCGCCCCCCTTGGGTATGATATTACTACCCCTCCTTGGTGCTATTACGAGCTATGTTGCACCAAGGCATCTGGCGTCTCTACAAACGTGCTTTCTCTTCACACGATTTTCTAGAACCTCTCTTACTCTCGGACCTCTTTGTCCCTCACTCTCTTTCTCGCGGACCTTGTTGTCCCTTACACTCTTTCTTACTACTCGCTCCCCACATCGGAATTGCACTTTTCTCACCTCCACACATGTCAACACCTCCTCTCCACACTCCTCTCGTACTCAACCCATCTCTATTCCCACTCTCCTCGGGTGCCACGCATGTGTACACCATGCTAGTAAGATCCGTCTAAAGTCTCGTCCGATTGTAGTCAAGTGGTCCCCAATCCCAGTAGCTAATTGGAAAAGGTTGTATATGACTATAGTACTTACTTTGATTATATTCATTGTGATTATATTGATTATTTACATACGTACATACTAATTGCACTTAGTTATATTTTGCACTTAGGAGTTTGTATATATACTCCCCCATGTGGGGCCTTCCAGGCATGCCCACATTTCCCCTCTGAGTCCTAGTTCGCTCCTCACGTCTTCAGGAACCATCTTAGATCTTTCCCCCTCCTGTCATCGTCTTGTCTGGGTTGCTTCCTTCCTTCTGGCTTCTTCACTCTGAAACTCCTCATTCTTACCGTTACCACCTTGCTAATCCCCGTGGTCGATTCTTTGGGCGCTGGTGTTATCAACTCCCGGAAGCGCTTTGCAGGTGGTCCTTCCGAATGACCCTCCTGTTTCCTGATTCCCCCTGGTAGCGTCCTATACAATCATTTTCATTGTTTGCGGCACGTGCTCCACCAGAAAATCCCTGAACTCCCCTCTGTTCTCTGGCGTCCATCTATCCAAATACCTTTGCGTGTTGATGACTCCACCATACAACGCCGCTGTCGCTACCTCCTGGTACGTGAATGTCGGTCTCCTCTTGATAATCTCCAGATGAGCTTCCGGATTGATGTTGAAGAAACCCCACGGGAACTCCTGGGCCGTCATTCTCTGTTGCGTCATAACGCCGACGTCGGCCCACTCCTCGAAGATCTTAAACTTCTCCTCGTCATCCATCCAGTCGCACTGGTCCTCGGAAGTTACACTTTGAGCAGCGGTTGTGCAGCCTCGGACATGCTCCCATCCTATGGCTCGACTCGCGGCAGTAGAGGCAACTCGTCCCCTTCTGAAATCGATACAAACAGCTCTTTTCCTGGTGAGTCAGCCTCCCGCAGTAATCACAGCCGTGTATCAACGCATCCGATCCCAAGTCGTCTTTTGCCCCAAGCAGTCGCCTAGGTCTGTGGAGCCTTTTGTAGCCAAACTTCTGGACATTAACATCTCTATCCACATCCACGTCCTCATCCCGCCTCGGCATCGTCTCCCCAAACACTACCCGTGGTGCCATTCCCGGCTGCTCGCCCAACCTGATGATGCTCCCTGCGAAATCCATAGCTGGCTCCTCATGCACCCAGGTCCGCTTGCCAGGATTATCCCAGAAGGCCCTCACCCCGCTGGCCGTCACCACTCTCCCACCCACCCAGTCCATATCTGAGTGGCCGATCCTCTAGATGGGCGGCATCTCCCCGAACTCGTCGTCATCTTCCTCTGTTGCTGGGAGTGGATCCAGACCCGGTATCCCGGTAGACCCACTGTGTCCCTTTCCGCCTAGGCTTCTACCCGTAACTTTCCATCCTTCCTGTTCCCTGAGTCTCTTTCTTACGGAATCGCCCTCGGAGCCCGATGGCATGGGCACCGCTTGCAAACCTGATGTCGACTGTTTCGGCGATTCTTCCATCCATCCTAGCTCCTCCCCCAGAAACTCGCCCGAGCTCCCTGATCCCCACCTCAGCTTGTCCAAGTTCAGGGCCTCGAACACGTAATCCTCTCCCCTAATCTCCGCCTCTCTCTCATCTGCATCCCTCCTTTCTCACCTGACGACTTCTTCAGTCGATTCTCCTCAAGTCTATCCGCTTCCAGCTTCTCCACCTCCCAGTCTACTAGGTGCTAGCTGTTGTAGTACACCGACTTGCACTTCAGCCCCGGGTGGTCTACCAGACCTTCAAAGGCCACCTTAAAGGCTCTTCTGTAGTTTAGAGGTGATCCTGATAGCAGAAACGCCATCGGCTCTCTTCCAATAACCACGGCCATGAATAGGTTTAGTAAACCTATCATTATCCAAACCTCCTGTAGGATATATCTCTTCTGATATATCTTTATCACTCCTCTCCGGAACTGATACACCTCCTGTTTCCCTCGCCTCGCTCCCCACTTCAGCGAGTTCGCCAGCTCCGCTTCGTACTCCTCCCGGAACTTACCCCAGTCCATCGGCTCGTGGCAGATAAGTCCCATGAGCTGGCCCATCGCCACTGCTCCACAATGTCCTGTGCCCGCTCCGTGCTCCTCCCGGAACTTGCCCCAGTCCATCGGCTTGTGGCAGACAAGGCCCATGGGCTGGCCCATCCCCACTGCTCCACAATGTCCTGTGTCCTCTACCACTCCAAAAGTGCCAATTTTCCTTAGTCTTATTTTATTTTCCTTATGTTCTCCTGTGACGGGATCTACGGATCCCGGTTTATCCGTTGGGTTTTCTATCCACGCGTCCCCGCCGTGTGTGAAAGGTAAAAGAGTTATGATGTTCGGTAATATGTATAAAGGTATAATAGTCTGATATAGCACAGTATAGTATGACACGGTTACCGGTAGATAAGTATGATGGCGGTAGCGGACGGTGACAGAAGTCCCCGTTCCACCCTACTGATCTGACTGAGTAAACTAAACTGAATAGGGAAGCACCAACAGGTAATATATGTACTGCACAGTTGGCCATATTACTGTACCTAGTCGATGCTGTCCCCCCATTGGCTAATATCCCACTTCTCGCCCTTTCACCTTCCCTGGTGTGTTTCCCGTTGCCACTGTTGTTCTCTCTCTGTTAGGGGTTTGGCCCCTGACCCTTATTGTGTGTGTCTCCTTTGGGGCCTATTGTCCCCGTTTACTGGGCTGACACGAGGTTGATTGGTAATCAACCTCGTGCTCCCAATATTGCTCAACGGCTTACTTTGTGGGTTCATGTTAGCGGAATTGGATAAGCTAACACTCCCCCCCATGCTATCTTCCCGGTGAGAAGATAGCATCCACCAAAAAGTGCGCTACAATTCCGCTGGATCCCGATCTAGTATCGGGTGTGGGGTGGGTTATTTTCTTTCGGAGCCGGCTTTCCGGGCCGCTCCCTATGGGTATGATATTGCTACCCTCTGGCGTTTCGTGTCGGGCCGATCGTGCGCTTCTCTCACACAACTTTTGTTTCCCCAACACTTTCGCCCTGACTCTAATCTTCCTCTCCTCTCTTGCTCTAACTCTTGGACTTCCCTGTCCCTCACTCTTCCTCTCACTTCTCCCCCCCCCCCCCCACGCTTGAATTGCGCCCACACTCTCTCCACACTATCTCCATACCACCTCTCGCTATCTCTCTTGCCCTCCCTAAGGCCCTAATCTCTAATGCTACCCCTGTGCTATCATACCATCTACCTACTGCTTATTTGCTAACTATCTAACTATCTACTAACTACTAACTCTTACTACTTCTAGCTCTAACTGAGAGCCTCTAACTTTCTACTAACTCTCCGACTCTAACTAGAACTACTAAGTCTAACTAACTCCTACTAGCTCTCTACTTCTACTAACTCTACTTGACTCCTTTGAGTCTACCAACTCTCTAACTCTACTACCTGGCACCCTATGTGCCCTCTCTGCTCTACTCTACTACCTCTAACTCTCTAACTTTACTACCTGGCACCCTACGTGCCCGTCTCTACTCTTCTACTCACTGGTACCCTATCCTATGTACCCTCTCTACTACCTCTAACACTCTAACTCTACTACCTGGCACCCTATGTGCCCTCTCTACTACTCTACTCTATCTCTAACTTTACTACCTGGCACCCTATGTGCCCTCTCTGCTACTCTACTCTATCTCTAACTTATCTCCTTTGCATCTACTCCCTTTACGTCTACTCGCCTACACGTGATGCTCTGAATGCTGGCAGAGTGGGTACGTTAATCATGTGAACTACTACTAACTCTTACTAACTCCTTTTGTGCCCGGCACCTCTTGTGCCCGGCACCTCTTGTGCCCGGCACCTTCTAACTCTACTAACTCTTTTTGTGCCCGGCACCTCTTGTGCCCGGCACCTTCTAACTCTACTAACTCTCTACTAACTTTTGTGCCCGGCACCTCTTGTGCCCGGCACCCACCCTAATTAACATACCCTGCTCTTACATCAAACACGTCATCACGCCCGTGCCCCACTAAGTTCAACGCATTCCCTACTAACTCTAACTACGTGGCGCTTGCGGTGCCCACAACCACTCTGCTTACTACTTCCTACGTGGCGCTTACGGTGCCCACAACCCTCTACTGCTACTACTTTCTTTCTAACTAACGGTACTACGTACCCTCTAACTAACTCTAACTAACTAGCGGTACTTAGTACCCTCTAACTCTCTAACTAACTAACGGTACTTACGTACCCTCTAACTCTCTAACTAACTAGCGGTACTACGTACCCTCTAACTCTAACTAACTAGCGGTACTTACATACCCTCTAACTCTCTATCTAACTAGCGGTACTTACGTACCCTCTAACTCTCTAACTAACTAGCGGTACTTACGTACCCTCTAACTCTCTAACTCTTACTCTCTAACGGTACTGCGTACCCTCTTTAACTAACTAACTAACTCTTACTACCTAACTTCTACCTACTCTATTATTTAATTATTTTCTTATTTTTAATTAAATAATTATTTTATATTTTGTGCGTGGGAAGGGCATCTCGCCCTCATTCCCACCCCCCTCAGTCCAAAACTTTGGACGACTAAAAACTCTCAGGTGCCCCTTCTTCCAGTAGGCACTCTCCCGCTGCCCTCCTATACGTCCTCTAACTCTTCGCCACACTCTCTTCGGTGCTACCTTTGCTGGCCTCCCCCTTCGTATGTGCGCTGGCATTAGAGCCCTCGACGACCCCCGCTCGTCCCTCGGTATACGCGGTGTCTGCCCATGTAATGCCCCCTCGCACTGTGTCAGTCCTGCGTGTGTATGCAACACGCCTCCTTCTACTTTCCCGACTCCTTTATGTTTGCTCATGGGCTTCTCTGCCCCTGGTTTAGTCCTTTCACATCCTCTCCCTTTCCAACACTCTCCGGATCTGTGTCCTTTTACCACACATCGATGACATAGTCCGTTTGCGTCTGTGTAGGCTACACGATCTCGTTTGGGCAACGCTTGCCAGTACTTGCAACTCCTGGTCTTATGGGTTCCGTCCCGATGTAATTGACATTGGAATCCTGGATTATAGCGTTTCCTGTATAGTCCTTCACGTATCGCGCTTAGGTTTATATGTACCGATTTAATGTTTTGGTTGTCTAGACTCGGCCTACTGGGTATAGTGGGATTGTGTTTATTTTTGGTGTTATTTTCTTTCTGTCCCTGCCACGGTGTGGCCCTGCTACCAGCTAACTGTGGACTAGCAGTCCCCTGTACGGCCGCGTGTGGTGGTGACTGTCCGCACGACCTGTTCTCTTCCAGGGAGTTCGATGTTCTTGCTCCTATCGGGGTATATTGTCGATATTGTGATGGGGGAATGTCACCCCGTCCCCCCCCCCCCCCCCCCCGGCCGGTATGTTTGGTACTGGGGTTGATGTTAATACATTGGGGCCCATACATCTATCTCCAATAACTCCTCCCTCCCCTGGATATATGTTATGTCCCTGTGTATTATAGTCATGCTGCTGTACCGATATAGGCCTATCTACTTCTCGCCTACCTACCAGTATGTACTCCGCGACTTCCGGGTTTAATCCCGTCGTTCGCGCTACCCTATCGCCTACTATGTCTCTCTCAGTATGGCCTATGGTATGTGCAGTAAGGCCTACAGTATGTCCTACAGTCTGCATGTGTCGCTCGGGATCAAAGTTTATTCTTCTCGAATAATCCTCCCCGTGGCTACCGTATTCTCGATCGGTAGGTGTATTCCGTCGGAAAGTTTCTCTTCGACCCCCCTCTCTACTGTTCTCGTCCTCGTACCGGTACATTGCGTACCCCTCCATCGGCGCGCAATGCACCTCGCCAGGTCGCATCTCTCCGGGGCAACGGCAATCTCCCGGAGTCCGACCCCACTGACTCTCCGTTCTCACTACTCGACTACCGACGGCTCGCTATCCGTCCTCGCTCTTCTATCGTTCGCGGCGATACTTCTACTACTGTCTTCTCTTCTTCTCCTTTCAGTGGAATATCCCCCCCGCCCGTACGGTTACTATGCGCACTATACGTGTACCGCACGCTCTGTTCCTTTTCCTCTCGCTCTGTGCTTATAAGTGGGGGCTCACTCTCTGATATTTCCAATCGCGCCAGTTCTAGTCGGCGCTGCTTTAGTTTGGCCCGATGTAGCCTAAGCACAGCCAGCCGGATATGTACAACATCTCGCACATGCTCTTGTTCTATCTCTCTCTCTCTGCACACTCGCGAATCTCGCTCGGCCGTCTCTCTCGCAAGCATCTCAGATCGACTCGCCGGCTCGCTCTCTATTCTCACCTCCCTAAGGCTTCTCGCGGCCCTCTTGGCTCCCTCTCTATCCTCCCTTACCAACTCTAATAATGCGGTTTCTTCCCTCAATCGCCCCTCTAACTGTTTCCGCTCTGCCGCCGCCTTTTCTAATTTATACGCCATGCGTTCACTCTCTCGCACCCTTCTTTCTTTTGCGGAGGATGTAGCAGACTTATCGGTTGCGACGGACTTCCGCCGCCCCTCCGTCCTACTAACTTTCCCCCGCTTTCCGGGGTCCTCGCTGACCGACGAGGCCGAATCCTCGGAGCTAACCTCGGATTCGCCCTCGTGCGGTCCCGCCCAACCCACTAACTTAACTTCCCTGGCATCGACTAAGTATGGCCCTATGTACACTACACCAGGCCCCATACCCCTACGTTCCCATAGCCCAAACAGTTCGAAGGCAACCCCTCTCGCTCTCTCCTCGGCCAGTTCTCCCTGCCCAGAATGCACTAGGTAATCAAGGTATCTGTTCGACTCACCTAGTCGTCTCCTCAACTTCACCTGGTCTATCTCAGCCCCTCCTCTAGCTTCCTTCAGTTGTTCCCGGGTCGCGGCGTAGGCTCGTCGGAGCCGGACGACCCCGACGTCCTCGTCGTCGACATCTCCTCTCTCCCTCCGGGTTCGGCGTCGTACCGTCGGCCCCACCGTTGCCGTTCCGGTGGGCCGTCCGTCGCCCTCGGCCTGTGGCTGGCCGGCGACATCGGCATATCGACCCTCCTTCCGTGTCGACTCGTCTTTCTTCTCTCCTCTCGACTCGATCTCTCTTTGTAGACGACCCCCCACATCTTGGTTCGCCAGGTCGCTCGTTATCGACGTGGCGTCAACGTGCGTCGACATGGTCGGCGTAGCATCGACCGGCGTCGTGGGTTCGTATCGTCTCGCCGTGGCCTCGCGGATCGTTAGATCGTCGTCCGGGGTCCGCGGCGGTGTCGTTCCTTTCTCTCGACTCATCTTCGTCTTTGGTGGCTGGCAGCCACAGTCTGTCAGGCCAGTTGGTTGGATCTAGTTCTGTCACTGTCAGACTGTTAGGGCAGCTGCTAGGATTCTATCACTGTCAGGGCAGCTGGGCGGATCTGATTCTGTCACTGTGACGGGATCTACGGATCCCGGTTTATCCGTTGGGTTTTCTATCCACGCGTCCCCGCCGTGTGTGAAAGGTAAAAGAGTTCTGATGTTCGGTAATATGTATAAAGGTATAATAGTCTGATATAGCACAGTATAGTATGACACGGTTACCGGTAGATAAGTATGATGGCGGTAGCGGACGGTGACAGAAGTCCCCGTTCCACCCTACTGATCTGACTGAGTAAACTAAACTGAATAGGGAAGCACCAACAGGTAATATATGTACTGCACAGTTGGCCATATTACTGTACCTAGTCGATGCTGTCCCCCCATTGGCTAATATCCCACTTCTCGCCCTTTCACCTTCCCTGGTGTGTTTCCCGTTGCCCCTGTTGTTCTCTCTCTGTTAGGGGTTTGGCCCCTGACCCTTATTGTGTGTGTCTCCTTTGGGGCCTATTGTCCCCGTTTACTGGGCTGACACGAGGTTGATTGGTAATCAACCTCGTGCTCCCAATATTGCTCAACGGCTTACTTTGTGGGTTCATGTTAGCGGAATTGGATAAGCTAACATCTCCCCTGTCTGTGCTATTATCCTATCTACCTTTCTACTTCCTTCTTACTATGTATCCTACTACTACTATTCTATGCCTACATACCCTTTACTTTCTTACTACGTGGCGCTCTCGGTGCCCACAACTTCTAACTTCTATGGTACTATGTACCATAATACTGATACTATGGTATACCAAAATACCACACCCTTCACTCTCTCACTACGTGGTGCTTTCGGTGCCCACAACCCCTCTGCTACTACCTCTATGGTATACCTACATACCATACCCTCTATTTTCTTACTATGTGGTGCTTTCGGCGTCCACAACCCCTCAGCTACTACGTCTATAGTATACCTACATACCATACCCTCTACTCTCTTACTAAGTGGTGCTTTCGGTCCCCACAACCCCTCTGCTACTACCTCTATGGTATACCTACATACCATACCCTCTACTCTCTTTCTACGTGGCGCTTTCGGTGACCACAATCCCTCTGCTACTACTTCTATGGTATACCTACATACCACATCCTCTACTCTTTTTCTATGTGGCGTTTTCGGTGCCCACAACCTCTAACTCTCTCAGTACTATATACCCTACTACTACTCTCGTGGTATGTCTATATACCACATGTCCATATACCGGCCAATGCACCAATGCCCACAACCTCTAACTCTCTTGGTACTACAGTCCAGCTCACCAACAGAGTGCCATCGGATCCGATCGGATCCAACACACTCCGACAGCTTCAAACAAGCACAATGCTAACCTACGGAGATTTAGTACTGTTTGATTCTGTTGGAGAAAATATTTCCAACAAGTTTAGTCTGTTGGAGCCCATCTGAATCTGTCTGAAATCCGTCTGAAAGTGTTTGAAATTTCTGTTGGATGTTGTTGGAAGCTATCTGAAGTTGTCTGAAGCTGTTTGAAATTGTCTGAAACTGTTTGAAGTTGTCTGAAGATGTTTGACGCCATCGGAATTTGTTGGAATTTGCCAATGCCTTACAAAAGCGTAGTTCATTAACAAAATGTCAATCACTTTAACTCTCAATTTGAAGTGATTCTGAGGGTGTGCTATTGTCAATTATAAACCGAAACAAAGATTTGTTTCATTTAACAATTTTTATTTACATAATTATGTCGTTAATTATATCAATTAATTAACTAGAATGCATAAAGGAATATTAATTCCTATAATATAAATTCCGATAAATGAATATAATAACACCAACACGTTTTTAATTCCTTAATTTAATTACAAATGTAAATAATGCTATAAATATATTAGTTTCTTTGACATAGGGCACTAAATACTGCACATAAACAGATATAAACACAAACAGATTAAGCAAACAGTAAATATAATTACAATGACGTACTTTGATTTGCACGTAATACTTCTAGCCCAACTATTTTTTCGCGCACCTACCCTATTTGAGTAAATTACATTCACACACTCAAAAGTTATTGCAACTTTAGTCTCTGCAAGGCGAACTTCGAAACGGAAGTTAAGCGGTTCCCTAGTTACGAAATAAATATTCGAGAACAATAAATTATTTAACATTGAGTAAGGCAGCATTTAGGCAGAATTTAGGAACAAACAAGTACCTATTTAAGAATAAAATTACGTATACATGGGAAAACTTATTTTGAATGTTATCACTACCCTTTAGTAATGATGGGTCGAAAGTCCCCCCTAGCCCTTCACAAGGGAGGGTGGACGTAGGGACGGGGCCCTACGTTAGATAGAGAATTGGGAATGTAAAGGCCCTTGTTTTCACGTGACTGCCATGCCATATTATTTCCACTGTCCGAGTTCGCTCGACTTAGTAGTAGTATATCCGCCATTGACGTACGGTACTAGTGTTATGTAAAAGGTAGACCTAATCACACCAGATACTAATTAAAATAATGTCTTAATAACTAATTATATTCATTCATACAATAAGCAATGTAGCCAATTAAGGCTGTGATTGACAAATTAACCGCACAATTAATTAATTGACAAAACAAAAATCAAACTAGTAGAGATCATATCCAAACCTGTATAAATATAAATAAACGCAACGTTATAACTAACACATGTACGTACACTATATTAACTGTAGAGGGGGATACTGTCCCTCCTGCGAAAAGCAAAATATATTTATCAGTATTTTAATTAATGTAACTTAAAGAAATTGAGCCTTATTCGAAGAAATTCTACATGGGCATTTTGGACCTATACCGCCACTGCTTGGCTATTTGGAAGTGTATTTCCGTAAAGCTCTATTGTATGGCTCTAGACCAACCCAAAGCAACATTAGTATGTGAACACAAAATTCCATTCCCCATTCATTTCAATGGTAGCCAACTTGTCTTTCTTGTATTGGGGGTAGACCACTGGTTAGCTTTCTGCTATTGTGTTATTCAAAGATAGCGGCAGGAATAAAGAGAAATACCGACCTCACTAATGGGCTGTTCCTTCAGGTCGGCTTAAGTTACAGTGTGAATGTTCAAGGGCGCCGCCAGTGGCCAGTCCACTCTGTCGTTATTGTGGATTTATGAATGGAGTTCCTTTAGTAGTTTCAAACGCTTTCATTCTATCTGCGCGCAAGAAGATGGGAGTTGAGTTTGGGTTGCGGTTGAGTGTGGGTGGAGTGATTGACAGGTTGTTGGAAGTTGTCTGATTCTGTTTGAAACTGTCTGAATCTGTTTGAAACTGTCTGAATCTGTTTGAAGTTGTTGGACTGTTGGAGTTTGTCTGAAAGTGTTTGAAGCTGTTGGATCCGATCGGTTCAGATCGGATCCGATGGCACTCTGTTGGTGAGCTGGACTGTATATACCCTACTACTACTCTCTTGGTATGTCTATGTACCACACACCCTAATCTTCTGCCGACGGTACTATATACCCTACTACTCTCGTGGTAGGTCAATGTACCACACTCCCTAACTTCTGCCTACTTACTTAGTGCTACGTACTATCTACTACTGTTACTTTCTAACTGTCTACTATCTCACTATCTTATTTTTATTATTTATTTTTATATTTGTGTGGGAAGGGCGTCTCGCCCTCATTCCCACCCCCCTCAGTCCAACATATTGGATGACTAAACACTAAGGGATTCCTCGATCTTCCATCGATTCTTCCAGCAGGCACTCTCCCACTGCCCCCCTGTAGGTCCTCTTATCCTTCGCCCCACTCTCCTTATCAATTCCAACTCTGTATGAATTGATTCTCCCTCCTTCACCACCCTAAAATAGGTTCTTTCGGTCGCCTTCTTGATTTCCTCATGGTCCTCTGAATCAAAATGCCACCCTTCATCTTCTCATCACCTGGCGGTAGAATGAAAAGAAACCGAAAGAATAGATAAAACAGAATGGATAATAGTAATCCTATCCCTTTCTACCCTGTCTTCTTATTTGACCTCCCCCTTTTCGGTATACCTCTCAACTGGACCGACATCTCCTCCGGACACTTCTCCGGACATTTTGCCATCCACTCTTCTCCTTCCTCATACCGATACGTGCTGGGGACATCCTTGTCTTCCGCGTCGAATCCATTCTCCTCCGCCCACTCTCTTGCTGTTGCTTCCCCTCTTAATTCATCTACCCACAGTATTTCTCTGGAACTATCCTCAATCATATCACCACGCTCCACTATGCGTGGTTCCAGATCCATACCTAACTCCTGGTATCCTTCCCCGGGCCGCTTCTCATGTGGAACCTCTCCATCGCCCGTCTCTGGTTTCTCCTCTACGGCCTGATAGCATGCACCCTGATGTCTCCGACACCCTGAATGGAATCTTGGTTTTAATTGGGCCGCTAAGCGTCCATCCGAATGGCGTGAGAATCGCCGTCGGATCCCGCTGCTTATTCTCTCCGAATATGGTCCATTCTCTCGAGGGCCGTCGGACAATCCATTCCGACTATGATGGTTACCTTCGAGACGTCCACTTCTGGTATTGAGAAATCGATATCGTCCAGGAACCGGTATTGTTCGACCTCGATCTTGGTGGGTCGCCTGGCGTTTATATTAATCGATTTTATTATCTGAATGGGGTTGATGGTCGCCCCATAATCACATCCTGGTGCTATTGCTGATATCTTGCACTGTCCCGTTCTCATCTCCAGAACTCCACTCCCACCCAATTCTCCACCAGCGTGAAGGCTGCTCCGCTGTCGACCAGCATCAATGTTGTGACTGATCAGCCGCCCTTTCCTGTTATCCTCACTGGTACTACCCCGAGTAGTATTTTCCTCTTTCTCCTTGCTCCCATTGTGCTTGTAGCCATAGTTTGGCCTCCAGTCTCATCGTATCCTATTGGTGTTTCTCTACACTCTCCGTATCTGTGTCCTTCTACCACGCATCGATGACATAGTCCATTTGTATCCGCATAGGCTACACGATCTTGTTTAGGCAACACTTGCCAATGCTTACAACCAATGCTGGCCGCATGTGGTAGCGACTGTCTCACTCTCGGGAATGCATCTGCCAGATTATGTTCGGGTTTAGGCGTGTTGTATTCAGCTCTCGGCGCATTCCCCAAACTATCCTCACTGTAGACTGGGTCTGTAATCAACTCCGCTTCATAATTGAGGAAGTTCGACATTTCCTCTAGGCCCGGTTCCGCACTTTTCTTCTCCCGGGTGGAGAAGGCGATCTTCCTCCATTTGTTCCGTAGCCAGATTGGCAGTGCCTGCGCTATCGTGTTGATGTTATTCGATGCATTGAGTTCGTATGGCGCATCCAAGGTCTTTAGCACAATCAGCGCCTTCTCGACCTTATTCACGAAAGTCTTTATACTAATAGGGTAATCCTGTAGGCCACCCTATGTTATTCCCCTCAAGGTCTGCCGGATGATCTTGGCAGGGTGTCCGTATTCCCTGTCTAGGGCCCACCATGCAGTCGTGAATCCACCCTCAATACCTTGATACTGCCTTACAATATCGTACTCTGGGCCCCCTGTGTAAACTTGTAAATATTTTAGGCACTCCGCCTGCATCAGGTTTTTAGTTAATATTTAATTACTGTACATGCGTCAGAATTGTAGGTATTCTTCCGGTCTGCTTCCATCGAATTTAAATGGCTCCACTGGTGGCAGCTTGATCCTGGTCTTAAGCACATCGATAAGTGTTGCTATTCCCATCGCCTGTGCTTCTATCTAATGGGTTCGACGGATGCTGTACAGACTCTCCAGTTGTTGGGAGCGGTTCGCCCGTCGGGCCTGTCGACCATTTCTGTGTCGGATATATCATTGGGGGTAATGGCCCCCTCCATATCTCCGTATCGCATGATCTATTCTGGTCCAAGGGGTTCGGGTTTTTTATTCTCGGCTGAGTTTATTGCTGATATTGTAATGGGGGAATGTCACCCTGCCCCCCCCCCCCCCCCCCCAGCGGGTTATGTTTGGTACTGGGGTTGATATTAATATATTGGGGCCCACACACCTATTGGCAATAACTCCCCACTCCCCTGGGTATATGTTATATCCCTGCATATTATAGTCATGCTGGTGTGCAGGTACCGGTATAGGACTATCCACTTCTTGCCAACCTACCAGTATGTATGCCGCGACTTCCGGATCTAATCCCATTGTTTGCGCTCCCCTATCGCCTACACTATCTCTTCCAGCATGGCCTATAGTATGTGCAGTAAGGCCTACAGTATGTCCTGCAGTCTGCCTGTGTCCTTCCGGACCGAAGTTTAATCTTCTCGAATATTCCAAGAAGTCCTCCCCGCAACCACCGTACTCTCGATCGGCAGCTATATCACGTCGGTAAGTTTCTCTTCGATCCCCTCTTCTGTCCTCGTCCTCGCGCCGGTATATCCTGTACCCTTCTCCCAGTGTATGGTATATCTCACCAGGCCGCGTCTCTCCGGGGCAATGGCAATCTCCCAGAGTTCGACCCCACTGACTCTCCAACTCCATTTCTACTACCAACGGTTTGCTGTCCGTCCTTGCTCTCCGGTTGCTCGTAGCAACGCTTCTTCTATTCTCTTCACTTCTTCTCTCTTCAGTGTAGCGCTCCTGCTCATGAGATCTCTCTTGGACCTCCTGGTTAAACTCCACTGTTCTTCTTCCGTCTTCCAACTGGGCTCAACGTCTCGTCGCTCGCCCGCTCACGGCGCCAACCTCCCTCTCTCTTCCCGGTTGGACGCTCCTGGGGATATTCGCAATCCCCCTACTATTCTCCGTTGTCGGGTGCCGCGGTTCACCTAACTCGCCACATGCACCATCCGCCGACGCCTGTGCGACATTCTCTGCCCCCCCCCCCCCCCTTTCGCCACTAATCTCTCGTGGTGGGGTGCCCATCCGTAGCCCCCCCCCCCCCACCCCCTTCACCACTTCTTACTTCACTACCTCCTACTTCGCTTCTACGCCCCTCTCTAGTTGACGCATTGTCTCTACTCCGGTGGGTCTACTCACCCCCGCCTATCTCTGAGCGACTGCGTGGCCTTGCAGGCTACTGTCGGGTTGACTCACCCCCGCTACTCCCTGCCTAACTACTTGGCCTTGCAGGCTCCCATTGGGGTGACTCACCCTCGCTGCTCCCTGCCTAACTACGTGGCCTTGCAGGCTCCTGTCGGGTCCACCCACCCCCGCTACTCCCTGTGTAACTACGTGGCCTTGCAGGCTCTCGCTGATAGGATCACCTGTGTCCCCTACATTCATATTAATAACACCGTTTATCAATAATATTATTATCTAAATTATTCAAATTATTTGAATTATTTTGTTCGGGATTAGGGTTATTTGTATTACTTTGCGTGTTTAAATTAGAATTATTATTTGGATTATTTTGTACGTTTAAATTAGAATTATCTGTCTGTTCCTCTTGCTTTTCGTGTCGGTCTGTCTGTCCCTCCTGCTGTGGATGCCGGCATGTCAGTCCCTCCTGCTCTGAATGTCGGCCTGTCTGTCCCTCCTGCTTCGGATGTCGGCCTGTCTCTCCCTCCTGCTCCAGATATCGGTCTGTCCGTCCCTTCTGCTTCGGATGTAGGTATGTCTGTCCCTCCTGCTTCGGATGTCGGTCTATCTGACCCTCCTGCTTTGGGTGTCGGTCTGTCTGTCCCTCCTGCTTCGGATGTCGGTCTGTCTGTCCCTCCTGCTTCGGATGTCGGTCTGTCTGTCCCTCCTGTTTCGGATGTCGGTCTGTCTGTCGCTTTTGCTTCAGATGTCGGTCTGTCTGTTCCTCATGCTTACCATGTCGGTCTGTCTGACCCTCCTGCTTTGGATATCGGTCTGTCTGTCCCTCCTGCTTCGGATGTTGGTATGTCAGTTCCTCCTGCTCTGAATGTCGGTCTGTCTGTCCATCCTGCTTCAGGTATCGGTCTGTCTGTCCCTCCTGCTTCGGATATCGGTCTGTCTGTCACTCCTGCTTCGGATGTCGGTCTGTCTGTTCCTCCTGGTTCGGATGTCGGTCTGTCTGTCTCTCCTGCTCTGGATGCCGGCCTGTCTGTCCCTCCAATGTCGGATGACGGTCTGTCTGGCACTCCCAGGTCGCGTGTCGGCCTGTCAATCCCTCCCATGTCGGGTGTTGGTCTGTCTGTTCCCCCTGAGTTGCGTGTTGGCCTGTCAGTCCCTCCCATGTCTCCACCTATCTCACCCCGGTCTGTTCACACGGGTTCTCAGTGCTGTTGTCAGTGCACTGCACATGCTTGCGGTATCACTAGTCGCTGTGGCTGTGTGCGAGATAGTAGACCTTGCCATAGCTGCACACCTTTAGCGAATAACTGCTTCAATAATCCCAACAATCGCTCCATCTATATCAGCCCCAATAGCTGCCCCCCAAGTTGCTTCAGGAACCTGCCACAATACAAATATTGGTGTTGTGCATGGCCCTGAGATTCCTACATGCGGTGATAGAGACAGTGCCAATTCACAGACCAAATCATTGCATCCAGATGGTCAGTGAGCTTCAGCCTCGACTAGCAAGGTCCGTTGAGGACTAGGAAGCCGCGTTTGGGGGGGTGTGGCTCAATAGCCCTGGCGCCTCTTCCAATCCTGTGTGGGAAATTCGGCATGCTCAAATGGATAGGATCCCATCAAGACGAGACATTTTCCCCGGAGGCAATACAGGTCGTAAAGTTGTTGATTGACCTCGTCACCACTGTGATTGAATGCCTTGTGAAAGGGATTTGCTCTTCGGAGCGCCCACTCTGTCTACTGGCCACAATCTTTCAGGGGGACCCAGACGTCAATAAAACCCCTGATGTGAGAAGGACCATCCTCTGGCGAGTTGGCATGTGTGAGCGAGCGGAGTTTGAATCACTTGTAGCTGAGGCAGAGCACTGTAGTGCCAATTTCCCTACGGGAACCCGAGCATCACCAGATGATATTGGTCGAAGTTTCAACTGCAAGATACTCACAGGAATGAACCGCTCCACAGTACGTATGGTGACTGGGCGTGATAGAGGAGGAATTCTCCACCCCAATGAACACGCAGAGGGCCAGCCTCGAGGAGTCACGGTCCAGGATATACTAGAGCAGAAACACCCATCACAGATGGAAGTCACCCCAGATTCGCTCACTCCTTGCACCGATCTTCCTCCACTAGAAGAGGTCCAAATTACTGGTCAAATGGTACTGAAGATAACAAGGTCTCTCCACGGGAGCGGTGGACTTGTTGGTGGTGATGGTGAAATCTGGAGCATGATGTTGACCCGGTATGAGGCCCACAGCGCCCATTTGCAGGAGGCAGTGGCCTCTCTAGCACGGCAACTGGCCAACACCATTGTGCCTTGGGGTGACATACATGCATTGCGCGCCTGCCGGCTTATCGCACTTGACAAACAGCCAGGTGTTCGCCCCATTGGTATAGGTGAAGTGCTGTATCGCCTCCTCGCTATCTGCATCACCTCCGAGACTAAGGCCGATCTGATCCTCCAGTGTGGCGCCGATCAACTCTGTGCTGGTGTGAAGGCAGGCATAGAGTGGGCAGTTCATGCCATGAACATTGCCTTCAATAATGTGGAGTCTGAGGGAATGCTACTAGTGGATGCGAAGAACGCATTTAATTCCATCAGCCATCCAACTGCACTGTGGAATTGCCGTGTCCTTTGGCACCGTGCATCGCGATTCCTCTTCAACTCCTACAATGGTCATGCCGCCCTCTATGTTCATGGGTGCGACCAACCATTATGGAGTCGCGAGGGTTGGACTCAGGGTGACCCCGTGGCATTGATGGGATATGGCTGTGCTGTGTTGCCACTAATCCTCAACCTCCACGATTTGCCAGGGGTTGGTGAGTCCCAGCTATACGTGGAGATGCTTGATACTACCAAGTCGTCAGAGAGTGACAATGATGAGTCAACTCAAACTCACCCGGGAAGCGATCTAATACAGCCAGTTGCCGAAGCTGTGGACCCAGAAAGCAAGTCTGCAATAATCACTCCAACCACAATGCCTTCAAACACTATCCCAACTAACCTCAGGCAGCGGCAATTTTGGTATGCTGACAACTCCAGGTCAGTTGGAAAACTCGCGGCGATCCTAATATGGTAGGACAAGCTTAAACGCTTGGGTCCACTCATCGTCTATAACCCTGAACCATCTAAGAGCTTCCTGGTTGTCAAACCAGGTCTGGAAGCTAGAGCAAGCGAGTTGTTCTGCACCTCAGGGGTGAATATCGTCTCGGGGCAACGCTACCTTGGAGGATATATCGGGGATGCTGATGGGCGTAAACAGTTTGTTGAGGACAAGGTGGCCGGTTGGATAAACAGCATCCGCAAGCTGTCAGATGTGGCCAAGACATACCCCCAGTCAGCACATACCAGAGTTTCCCTCTGTGTACAATGCGAGTGGGATTACTTGCTCAGAGTCGTTCCCACTGAAGATGCCGAGATCGCCCCCATCCGCTCCACTTTGCTGCGCATTTTGTTCCTGCCTTGTTTGGGTCTGCTCTTGGTAGCGCTGACGAAGACCTGGTCCTTCTTCCAGCCCGTTTCGGCGGCATCGGGTTGCGTGAACCTCTGTTACGGAAGGATCTGGCCCGGACAACCTCCATTGAGGGAACCTCAGTGAGTCAGGATGATGAGGCTCGACATGATGAGGTTCGAGAAGTGTTTGGTGAACTACTTACGTCTGCCATTGGTCCATCGGGTGTAGAGCGGGAGGTAACCCTATCACGTGGCCACCTAGACAGCGCCGGGATCGAAGTTGGGGGAGTTCGGGCAGACTTGGTGGTGTGGGGAATATGAACACCACAGAGGGTGGCGTCTTTTGACATCACGGTCATTCACGCTGATGCCCCTCCTATGTCCACAACAACCGATCCACCGAATCTCTGCTGGATGAATGGTGTCGCTTTAAAAAGCGCCACTACCATACAGTCTGCGAGGAAAGGAGGATGTCCTTCTCCCCCCTCGTAGGAACATCCGATGGTGTCTGGTGTCAAGAGGCCCAGATCTTGATACGCCACATTGCTGAGGTCTTGGTGGCTAAACGTGACAGCATGTGCGAGAGGGGCCTCGCAAGTGTCCGGGGTGGAGTGTGATGGCGCCTTTGTTTTGCCCTTTTCCGGTCTACCTCCCTGTGTCTCCGCAGAGGATGTCGATCTTGACAGGGTCTAGGTTTCGGTGATGGAGCCGGGCTGTGTGGCAATGAAATCGCCACGCAATATGGCTGAACTCTGTACTTTAGTTAATATATAATAAAAAAAAATGTGTTTAAGTGAATATAACTAAAGCGTTTAAATTAATTGTTATAATTTTTGCTCTTTCATATATAATATATTGTTATAGATATATATGTAAATAGACCTTATTATATTCTAATAAAAAAAAATTAGAATTAATTCTGGATTATTTTGTACGTTTAAATTAATATTATTTGGATTATTTTGCACATTTGAATCAAAATTATTATTACCGGGTAAAATATTATTTCCTGCAACAAAAGTTTGATTAGGGTTGTCTACTACGGAACTATTAATATTAATTCATTCAAACGTATTGTTATTACCCCCCCCCCCCCCCCCCCCCGTCCGTACGGTTACTATATATATATTAATATAATAATATTAATATATTAAGATATATATTAATTTACCATGTCGATGTCACAACAAAATTATTTAGCTATATTTATTCTAAAGAATCTCCATTAAATACTCAGGAAATAATTTTGCGAGATAAACAATAAGCAAGATGTCTTATTACTCTAGGGCCTAACACTATTGCATGTCCTATAGAATTACACCTTGCTGGAATAGTTGTGAGGTGGAACTGGTCGGACTGATACCTAGCCCGGCAAACACACTGGATGTGTTCTAGCACATTCACGTTCTAGTTCAGTGATTGCACTTTGAGAAATTTTGCCCTCTAGCGGCAGACTAGAGAACTACAGACAGATGAGCCTAATTTGAATGATACAGTTAATGGTCTAGTACAAATATACCAAGTTTCAGCTAGAACGGGTTTAAAGCAAAGAAAATGTGAGGATATTTAATATCTAGACATGTAGCCCTCTAGCGAGAGACTGAGGATTTGATGGTGTCTGGAAGTCCCTAAAAAACAAAACTTATGGCCTTATTGATGCCTACTCATTTTAGACTCGGAAGCTTTAAATCGGACGAAGTTATAAGTAAGTCAAAATCGTAGCGATGATGATGACATACAGTACAATTATTGAATGAACTATTTGCCGTAATTGACCTACCCCCCTAAGAGATAGCGTCAGTTCGTAATCGCATAGCATAGTACGTATAGCCAACTACGTGGCTCGGACCCTATACCCCATGCTACAAAATGTATACGATCGATATACAATTATATATTATTCCGCAAGGTGGTGTCAAATTATTATTCTGCAATTTCGTACTTGTATAGTAACAGCAGTACCGTGCCGGTATACCTATGTCATTACTTCGGTGTCTCTAGCCGATCCCCAATTAAATGTCTTAACTTTTGAATTTCGTAGAAGATAGACTTTATGATTCTCTACCATCAACCAAAATTTCAGCTCTGGAAAATGATGCGTTCCCGAGAAATTTAACATTTTCTAAAAACCACATAATCTGTCGTAGCTGACGTCAGACTGCATGATTTTTCACCAAACTTTACAAATTTTCTAAACTTTCCCTCTACTACTTACCTATTAAGTTTGGTTCAATTTCGAATCAGCGATGCCGAGAAATTCGCGTTCAAAGATTTACCAGACAGACAGACTGATGAATTATTTCACTATAAGGTAGCATTTGTAGTTAACGTAAAAACTTTCGAAAATCCGACGTATTTTGATTAAGTTACAGTAATGTAATATGCCTATTCATATTTGTACACATAAAACCCTTAGGTACTCTCGTGGCGTAGTGGTCAGATGGTTAAGGCGTTGGTTACATTACATAGGTTACGAGTTCGAATCCCGGTCGGGAAATTTGTATTTTGAGGCCATTTATTTTCGTTTGGTGCTAATTGGTAGGCCAATGAGAAGCGTACAACGTAGCGAATGATGAGCCAGGCCAATCATAGGGCATAAATTATCTTATTGCTCAAATGTGAGGCAGTGGAAAGTTCTGTTAGGATTCCATGTCCCAGATTAGTGTAAGGGCCGGATTGCGTTGAACGATGAGCTGGGCCAATCATAGGGCACGAAGCACTTTATTGCTCAAATGTGAAGCTGTGGAAAATTCTGTTTAGTTTCCATGTGCGATATTTAGTATAAAAAGGCCGGTTTGCCTTCGGTTATCACCCCCCCCTTATAACACCCTTACTTACTCACGTTATTCTCTCACCCTTATTCTTGTAAAGTTAGTTTTATTTCGGTTTCTTGTTGAAACTTTATTTGATAAATCCTTTGTAAAACTGTAAATATACTGCAAATTCCTGAACATGTTTTCTTTTGGTCCAACCTTGGGACAGCCAAACATCAGGAAGATGGCAGTCTAGACCGTTAGGCCGTAAGCAACGCAGGGAAAAGATGTCCACAACACGCTAGCGCCCACATTGGATTGACCGCGCACCCCCTTTGCCCCTTCGAAATACTCAACTTGCCATGCAGCGCCCGCTTTGTGAGAAAGGTAAGACTTTGTTCGACGCCCTTGCCCGCCGTAAGACCTATAGATCAGGGTAAGCGTGACGCCGTCCTGGACGCCGCAAATTTAGGATCAAATAATTATATTCAGACAGAATATAATAATTTATTTTGGTTTATTAATATCCTACCGCGCCTTGCCACGTACTGATAGGTATTGCTGCTAACTACCGCAGCAACAAAGTTCTAGAATTAAATTAGTATACCAGATCAGCTAACGTACGGTAGCGATTAACCCCTATTTCTTATCTTACAACCAGAATCTGGTATTAGTGCCGATCACGGGTGTAGTTACTAACACCGTGGTTGCCCATTGGGTTGTGGATAGGAAGGAGAGAGCTTTGACGTCATTTGTGAGTATAAAGTTCTACAAAACGCGACTAGTTTATTTTAGTAGCTAGCGCACGGTATCATTTCGGTCAGAAAATCACTAAAACCTAGTAAAAAGAAATACACGAAATTGTTTTATTTGTAACACACCCACACATACACGCCCTAAAACATATTGCCCTTAGAGTTCTACTAGCTATAGCGCACTATACATTATTTTAGGTAGAAATTATCTGTATTTGTAAAATTAGGATCTGATTTAGTTGCGGCAATAAGGAGTATTTCACTTTCGTTATTAAACTGTTGATTTCTGTCCAGCAGTATTGTTACATTTAGGCCTGACCCTTTAGACTGATTTCGTACAGGGGGATCAGTTATTGTTACATTTAGGCACGACCCCTTTTCGACTGATTTAGGACAGTCAGTGTTGTTACGCTAGGTCTGTTAACCCACTAGCTCGTATATAAACCATATAAATCACACCGCGGCAAGTTACTGTATTTAGGACTGTCAGTGATAGTTAGGATTCGCTGCGCGGGGATTGTTTTCCCGTGAGTTTGGTCTGTTACTGTAACTGTACATCTGCCTCACCGGTTAGAGGACAGGTATCCTTTTGTCTAGTACGTAGGCATTAGACCCGCTCACGTACATAGAATAGATACTAGGCTCTGTTCCTCGCCAGTAGTCGTTTGTGTACTGTATCTGTTTGTTTAGATATCCTGGACTGGGATTTGTTGTCAGATACTGTACGAGCCCGTATACATTACTAGAGTCTCATAGTAAGATACATCGTTACTAGGATCTGGTAAGCGGTATACTACTGGACCCTTACAGTAGGAAGTATTTTATATAAATTAGTATATAGTATTTCTACCATAGTGTATAGTATTCCTACCTTACAGTAGGAAGTATTTATTAAATATCTTAACTGAAAGTGCGTGCGCATTTAAAGTGAGATATAGATAAATATCTGTTAGCTATTGAAAGTAGGAGATATTTAAAATTTAAGGTTAGTAAATTTAGTAATTTAGAACGTCCCCTGCTTCAGTAGGCTCTTAGGGTAGCTAGTACTTTCGTATTTAATATTTGACTAGCTAACAGTTAGTTTGTAGCACTTTGTTTTACGCCGTGTGTGTGCGGTGTTACTTTTCGGTACTTGAAAAGGGTTTAAAGACCAATTTGTATCGGTACCTAGGAAGATTTTTCGTAAGCGTAGAAGTAAAACTCTCACCTTCGACCTTTTCAGGACTCAAGGACTCATTTCTGGACCGCTTCGAGGATTAGACCGCTTTTCGCAAAGTTTGGGAGACAATAAATTCGTCCGCGCCGCCGAAAAACGGAAAGACCCACGTCCGGTTTGTATTTGGGAATTTGTACGACTGGAAGATCAAAGGAACGTAAGTTTTACGACTCGCGTCGTTCAAACTTAAGAAAGCACAGTAGTACTCAAAATTTGTGGGTTTCACTGTCTATTAGTAGTGTTGTTGGTACTTATTTTCCCGTTAGACGTTGCTGTTTAGCCTATTATTTGTACTTGTTGATCTATATTTTGTTAACGTATACCGTTATCTCATTTATTCGTGCAAATTTAGCCGGTAGGCTAGATTACTACTTATTTTATTATATACCTTGTTAGTTTTATTCGTACCGGTTAGGATATATATATGATATATATATATATCAAGGTAAGTTTGACATTTGTACATTTCGACATTTTGACATTTCGACATTCTGACTTGTTGATTTATTTGTACCGGTTAGGGTATATATATACTATATATACCAAGGTAAGTTTGACACTTCAACATTCAGACACTTTGACATTTTATTACCCGTACTTGACGTATATAATAAGACATGAGTGACACACCCCATTCGACGAGATACCCACCTACCGACTATGACTCGTGCGACCCGGACAGATCGACAGTAGACGAACCAAGAAGGAGAACCCAAGATTCCACCGATGTCACACCGCTTGCGTCGCCGGTACCCCGAACGGAAATACCGGAAGCCGCAACGCGTGGCGACGGCAGAATCGAAGATTTTCTTACCGTCCCGCAGACTAGATCACGGGAACCGGACATGGTAAGTTCGACTGGAAGCCAGGAGAACGTTATTAGAAGTATAGGAGGACACATGGCCCAGATTACTCGGAACCTCGGAGAAGGTTTTCGCGTTTTACGCGAGTTAACCGCCCCGATGTCGAGATACGAGTTCTACACCTTACAGGTAAGGATAGAAAGTAGGGTACATGCCTCCATAGATAAACTTAAAGGTTTACACGAACTTGCAGAGTTGCATGGCGACGACTTTACTCAGGTAAAGATAGTAGATAAATTAGTAAGTGCGAGAGAAAGCATTATCCAGTTTAAGTCAGTAATAAGATTGGCTCAACAGGAGCAGTTTGACCAACTGCTAGGTGAGTCAGTTTCGGACGCGTTGTTACAACCCGAAGAGGAAGAAGAACTCTACTGCCTGGACGGAAGGTTGGAAACGCTGACCAATTTTCTTCGTAGATGCGGCGTACCGATCGACGAACCGGAAGTCGAACCGCGAGGGACGACGGAAGTTCTCACTACGGAAGGCTCGCGAGCCTACCAACATCCACCACTGGATAGATCGTTCGTTAGCGTACGGAGCGACGTTGGCAACGTTGGCGACGTTAGTAAAACAGCGTCTGTAATTACTCGACAACAACAGGAGGTTGCACGCCGACAACAAGTCGCCGAGGAAGAAGCGCAACACCAGATGGCACAGATCGCCATCGAAGGAGAGAAACAACATAGAGAGGACGAGGCAAGAATTGCGCAACTCAAGGCGCAAGCCGAATTCGAAGCTTCGGAAATGCGCAGACTGGAGGAGGACTTAGCGCGAGAAGCGGCGGCAGCAGCCGACGAGTTAGCACGGAAGAAAGCAGCATCCGACGCTCGTGCCAAGTTGGAGGCGCGACAAATAAACGCTCGTTTAGCTATACAGGAAGCGGAGTTAGCGGCACAACAACAAGTAGCGGATCGACGCGAAAGGGAGATGCAACTACAGTTCGAATTGAATCGTAGATCGCGCGAGACAGCGAACGCGCAAGCGGACCTCGAACTCGACGCGAGAGATAGATCTATAAGATCGCGAACTGGACACGACTTGTCTGCCCTGGATCGTATGGAAGCTCGATATCGCGGAATACAAAGGCGAATCGAGGAAGGAAGTGTGGGAGCGATAGATCGAGGAGAGGAGTTCGTCGAGGATTACTGTAAACGTTTTCCCCAAGTTATTCCTATGCTCAAACCCACGACTCCGATAAAACCGGTCTTCGTTACGAAACCTAAGGAAATAACGCCTGTGCGTTCGACGCAAGGCAACAGGTTTGTTGTGACGGAAATACCGCAACCTAGGGCGACTTCATCGCCAATTTTAGCAGGTAACATAACTAGTCCACCTACAGTAAGTCGTAGTCTACTTGTAGGAAGAGAGGAACCTGCGTTTATGACCATTAAACAGGTGAGTAAACCATTACAAGTTAAACCTGTGACGTGCTGTGCAAATCTAGTTATTTACAGACCGACTACGAAACCCGACTATTTCACTCGACCGTTGACACAATGTTCGACGCAACCTACGACTTCGTGGAAGGCTTGCGAGCCTACCGAACTACGGAGGAGGATGGATGTGGGTAGTACCCACGGGATCGGACAACGTATAGCGAGACCTACGACTTCGTGGAAGGCTTGCGAGCCTACCGAACAATGGAGAGCCGTAGATTCCAGACCACAACGGCCGAAATCGAGAATAATACGCCGGACACAAACCCGCCAGCCACCTTATCCGGACGACAGCGACTCATCTAGCGACTCGGAGTCGACGGAACAGGAAATATTCCGTACTGGAGCGGCGGAAGATTACAAACGAGAGGAGAGGTCGACGAATCCCTACATCGACAATCCACCTCGAGCAACACCCCAACAGAAACCCACGTTGCAACCAGCGGAAGCGATCAGCACCAACAGACTCGCCGAAATAATGCGACCTGTAACGGACCGACTAGCTCAGATAGAAGAGCGGCTCGAAGCGCAACCGTCGGATCGATCACGAACCAGCGTGGAGTTGGAACAACCTAGACAACATCGACCACCGAGGAGAGAACAGGAGACTAGACGGACTCCGACACATCGAGAAGATGATCCCGTTAATAATTCCTACCGACGAACAACGCGCGGAAGGGAGCGACTGGACGACGCCGCCGAACAGGGACGCGGACAGTTGGATTTGGTTAGCGAGATTGCGAAAATCGCGGCTAGACACGGATTACCGGCACAGCAACCGCCGAAGTTCACTGGCAACGCGAAACACTGGCACACACTGGTAGACTACGTAGAGTCCCAGATCGCTAAGTGTGCTTTCACCTCGACGGAGAAGTTTAATTACTTGCTCCAAGTTCTGTCTGGTGAGCCGAAACGATTAGCGGAAACCTTTATTGGAGTTCCCGATGCCTTCGAGTTGGCGTACGACCGTTTATATTCGATTTACGGAGGTAACGTCGCCATGGCTAAATCCATTATTGAAGACCTCTGCAGAGGAGGCAACATTTCGAAACCGATCGACCTTTTACGACTCGCGGACGAAATCAAGAACGCTATAGGGACTTTACGATCTATTGGACAACTCGAGTACGCTAACGCACCGACGGTTCTCATTCGAATAATCGGTCGACTTCACCATCGACTACGAAGAGAATGGCGACGCATCGAGTACCAGCGTGAAGAGGCCGGAGGGTTATTAAAACTCACCGATGTCTATCAACTGATTTCACGGGAGGCCGTGATCGAGACTCGATCGAACTATACCGATCACCATATCGCGGCGGAAGGATATATTATTGCGCCGAATCGGACTAAACCGTTTCCGACGAACGCGAAGGCCGTTACTTACGCCACCCCTACTGAGACTTCTAAAGTTCTGACGCCTATCGGCACCACGCAGCCACGACAACAGTTGCCGGCGGACTTTGTGGGATGCTCATACTGCGAGCGGAACGGCAGAAACCATAGCAGACATAAACTACGTGGATGTCGCGCTTTTAAAGAGTTAGGGATCGAGGAGAGGAGACTCCAAATCCGATCTCTAGATTCCTGTTGGAGATGTATGAAGCCAGGACACGTCCGGAAGGATTGCCCGAGCGACGATACATGTTCTCTGTGTGGACGTAACCATGACGCGTTGCTTCACACAACCAGTCATACTCCGACCAGACGCTTTCGACGAGAGCATCCAGATAAAGCGGCTAGATGCGACGCGCTTTATAAGGAGCGTGCGCCGCGCGAGATCTGAACCTTTTATACCGACTATATGGATCAGTCAGGATCATCGGACGAGGACGAGGAGGAAGACGACACTTTCTACGTGCATGCAGGTGAGGAACAGCCATCGATAACGCTCCTCACACAGAACCAACTGAAAGGGTTTAGCGTGATTCCTATAAAGATTACCGGAACCCGAGGGAGCAAGCGTATATACGCCATCTTAGACTCTGCGTCATCGCATAGTTATGTCGACGAACAAGTAGCCGACGTAGTTACGGACATGAGTCAAGGTAAGACTGCTCAGTATACTGTAAGTAGCATGCATGGTAAGAGAGCGATCCCTGTGACGAGAGTAAAACTAACTTTAGACACTCTTCTTTCCAAAGCGGAACACAGCAAGGAGGAGCGCTCATTACTTCCGGTAAGAAATTTGACCTTTGCAGCTACGAAGGACTTTAGTAACTTGCTCGGCCCTGTGCCAGAGCAATCACCGGAAGATCGTAAGTATTTCCGACACCTTGGAATACCGGAATGTCCTGTTAATTATCGTTCTATTGCGATGTTAATTGGGACAGACCAGTTTAACTTACATCAGGTATGGGAGACACGCCCATCTGTTATTACAGCGGGCAACCCCTACGCATGTAGAACTCCCATAGGTTGGTATACTAGAGCACCAATACGTTCACTAGAGGTAAGTGACCAGGAGGACGACGTTTTGAGTATGTGTAGTTTATTGACTAACACGATAGATAATTCTCCTTCACACTCCTGTGGTCCAATTGTACGGACGGCACTACGACAGACCTGCGTCGCTAATGCAGACGCCACCGATACTGATGTAACCGATCTGGACACGACCATACGGACCTCTGACTTACAACTACTTGCAGTAGACCAGGTTGTATTGACTACTGAAGACCAAAGGGTTGTTGCTGTGGATGACTCGATGAACGAGGATTTTGGAAGGCTTGCGAGCCTACTGAAAAATCCAAAGGTCATTGACCCCACCCACCAGGCTTCGACACCAGTCGTTGATCTTGGAAGGCTTGCGAGCCTACCGACAGATCAAAAGGTTGCCAAACCGCCGCACGACGATTCGACGCCGACTAGTGACACCGGAAGGCTTGCGAGCCTACCAGACGCATTGACACTAGCCACCGCAGAGGACGAAGACGTGGACGAGGACCATGGCGCAGTGCAAGCAGCGCTTGACCGACTGCTGACTGAACGGACCATACAATGGTTGGAACAGGACTCAGCAGAACCCGGTAGTTACGAGACCGCTATGTCAGAACAGGAAAAACGGTCATTAAATATTATGAGAGATACCATTCGCCAGACCGCGAATGGCCACTATGAGGTTGGTATGTTGTGGCGCAATGGACAACCTAAACTCGTTAACAATTACCCGCTTGCTTTGAGGCGACTCAAATCAATAAGGCAGCGATTGTTGCGAGACGAGACGGCCCATATGCAATACAATGCACAACTTCAGACGTATCTCCAAAAGGGATACGCCATTAGGATGTTAAATCCCGAGGTAACCACAGACCAGACATATTACCTGCCACATCATTTTGTTCGACACCCTGACAAACCTGGCAAGTTGCGTGTAGTCAACGACTGCGCCGCGCTTTACCAAGGGATGTCTATGAACAGCGAACTGATGGACGGACCGAATATGAATAATTACCTCATGGGAGTCCTAATGCGTTTTAGACAACGCAAAGTGGCTTTCACCTGTGACGTAGAGGCCATGTTTCACCAGGTTAAGGCTTTGGAGCGGGACAGGGACAGTTTGAGGTTTCTTTGGTATCTGGACGGAAACTTACAACTTCCGCCAGAAACTTACCAAATGCAGGTAAGAGTATTCGGAGCCAGGGATAGCCCCAACTGCACCATGTACGCATTAAAGCAGACAGCATTGGACAGACGAGACCAATTTGACCCAGAAGTAGTTCGGACCGTGGAACGAGATTTCTACGTGGATGACGGCCTCAAGAGTTGTGACACCTTGGAGCACGCTACAACCATAGCACACCAACTCCAGGATTGTCTCGCTGAGGGCGGATTTCACCTGACGAAGTTCGCTTCCAACGAACCCGAACTGGTGAACTCATTTGACCCGATGGATCGCAGTGGAGGTGACTTGGACTTAGACCTAGAACCTATGCCGATGACCAAAGTATTAGGACTTAGTTGGGACCCTAACACCGACAATTTTAGGGTACGTGTAAGGTCCAACGACCAGACTAGACCTCTCACTAAGAGGACTTGCTTATCGACCATGAGTCGATTGTATGACCCGTTGTGTTTCATTAGTCCAGTGATCCTACATGCTAGGATCATACTCCGCAGCATTTGGCAAGCCGGACTGGAATGCGACGATCCCATCCCAGAAAAGTTAGCTGAGCGATGGAGGGACTGGGAAGCCCAACTGACGTTCCTACAAGACTATACCATACCAAGGGTATACTTTCCTTTGCAAACCACCTTTCCTGCCGATTTAGAGCTTCACAGCTTTAGTGACGCTAGCAAGGATGGATTGGGGGTTACTTTATACCTTAGACGACAAGTGACATCGGACAGCTACGATGTGTCTCTCGTTACTTCAAGGGCTAGAACAATGCCATTGAAGTATATGACTGTACCTCGTGGGGAGCTGCAAGCCGGGATGATATCCACCGATATTGTCAGTCTAGTTCAACGCGAGCTGGAGGCTAACTTGAAGGTCACATATTGGACGGATGCGACGTTGGTACTTTGGTACATAAACAACGAAGCATTTGAGTTCAAGACTTTCGTAGCCAACAGACGGGCTGAAATATTAGACCGGTCGCTCAAACAAGATTGGCGTCACTGTCCAGGGAAGCTGAACCCAGCTGACATCGCGTCACGGGGGATGCAACCGCTTGACTTTTGTAAACCGGACAATAAATCCTTTTGGTTTAGAGGACCCGATTTCCTACAGCGACCATCGGACGAATGGCCACCGTTATTCGACGCGACGACCAACACCATACCAGAGGGTGCCGAGATAAAACTCGACAAGGTTGTCAAGTCTAAAGCGAAAGCCAACGCCAAGGTCAAGAGGAAAAAAGGACGGACGAAATCTGATGACCTGGACGCTAGACCTGACATCACGCCAGACGTCTCACCAGACATTCGACCAGACGCTTGTACGAATCCTTCGCCGGATGTTCCGCGGGAGATTTCACCAGACGTTTCGCCAGATTGTTCACCAGATTACTCGCCAGACTATTCACCAGAAGAGACACCAGATTGTTCTCCGGATTGTTCGCCAGATTGTTTGATGGAACTCTCGACAGAATGTCTACCGGACGTCTCACCAGACTTTCCACCAGACATCTCGACAGACTGTCCACCAGACTTTAGACCAGACTTTAGACCAGACTTTCTGACGGAAGTTACGCTAGACAGACTTTGGGACCGACGACAGGACATTTCGCCGGATGTTCCGCGCTATGTCTCACCAGACGTCTCGCCAGACTGTTCACCAGACGCTTCACCAGACTGTCTACTAGACACTCCATTAGAAGACCCATTGGAGCGGACCTTTAGAGACTTACCGAATTTGACTTCTTTGGACGACAAAGGTGTGGCCACAGGGATTACACTCCGCTCGAAGAAGGTACTTGACTTACCTACAGGTAAACGTGTGACTAAGGTTAGGAAGCTTACAGGCTCACAGGAACACACTGACACTGTAGAGTTGAAACCATTACTGCCAGTCGACACATTAGGTGCGGACGGTAAAGGTAAGACCGTAGAGATTGACGTACTTGGGGACTCAGACAAACCTACCGGAAGGCCCGTGGGCCTACCAAGTCCAGACAAGTATCCACACTACGACTACACCTTACCTGATGACGTCACCAACACTTACGTTGACAGGATAGTGAACCTAACTAGATCATGGACTGACGCATGCCGCAAGTTAGCATGGCTCAAACGATTGAGACAATATGCCAGAGGCAAACGCGACTTTCCTAGAAGACTTACCTTAAAGGAAATTGGCCACTGTGAAGTTGATATCATTCGACATTATCAATTGCGATATTTCGCACGAGAGTTCACAGCGATCAAACAAGGTAAACAGATTAAGTCTTCACCGATTTTGATTTGGAGTCCGATTATTTATCGGGGCTTACTTTGTCACAAGTCCAGACTCCAAAACATCGACTTTGCACTTGACTTTAGGTATCCTATCATCATACCGCAACACCATGAGTTACAGCGCGCTATGATACTGGACGCACATGTACAACTCAAACACGTAGGTAGACACCACTGTCTATCACACTTACGCTCGAGGTTTGTACTGATTAGACCTAGTAAGGCACTGAGTTCGGTAACACGGAACTGTATTATTTGTAAGAAGGTGCACGCGAGGATAGGACACCAAGAAATGAGTGAACTACCACTAGCTAGATTACAGGCGTTTAGACCCCCTTTCACTGAGACAGGGATAGACTGTTTTGGACCCATAATCGCGAAACGCGGAAGGGTACAGGTAAAACGTTGGGGATTGATCTTCACTTGCATGGCCAGCAGAGCTGTCCATATAGAGCGAGTGACAGACTTGACCACCAATGCCTTTATCCTAGCCTTACGGCGATTTATCGCTAGACGTGGATTGGTCAAATCCATATACTGCGACCAAGGGACAAACTTTGTGGGTGCACGAAACGAAATAACCAGAGCTTTGAGAAAATTGGACCAAAACCAGATTTCCGAGGAACTACGTCCTCACCGTATTGTTTGGAATTTCAACACTCCAGACAGTCCGTGGAGAGGCGGCGTTTGGGAAAGGCTGATTGGCTCAATAAAGACAGCTATGGCTAAAGTCGTACCGACGCAACACATCTTGACAGACGACCAACTAACGACGTTAATAATAGAAATCGAAGCAATCTTAAATACTAGACCGATCGCTTTGATCCCAGACAATAACGACGTACAGTTTGCCTTGACACCAGCGCACCTGCTTATGCAGGCGCCGACGACATTGTTGCCCATTTCGGTACCCGTTGATAGTGACGGATACGGCAACAAGGCTTGGAAAATCACTCAATTGCTTGCAAATAAATTCTGGGAAATATGGCAGAAATATTATTTGCCCTCTATTTCGACCAGAACCTCTTGGTATCTAAATACCCGATGTTTAAGACGTGGTGACCATGTTTTATTGGCTGAAGCTAATCTGAAAAGACGGTTTTGGCTGACTGGAGTCATTTTGACCACGCACCCTACATCTGGTGTAGTGAGGACAGTTACTGTAAGGACTATCGACGGACGTACCGTAGATAGGCCTGTACAACGTCTCGTACTCCTCGAGGAGACTAGAAACGAGACGGGAGACTACAAATCTCCACCCAATATTAGTAAATAGATGTGGGACCTTAATTGGCCGCCACATAGACCTACTGTATTTTAGTTATTTGTATTTGTATTACTGTACATGCATTTGTAATCCTCTTCACTGTAGATAGAGACAGCGGTGGAATTCCATTGTCTTTATACGTGAACATGGAGGGTAGTACCCTTATGTATCACATAGGAGCGGGATTGTGTGTACAGTAGGAATGGAATTCCACTTGGAACCCACAAGTGAGACAATTTTCAAAAATTATTAGACAAATCCATTTATTTGGATTTAAATTTAAGAAAAACGATTCTCCATTAAAAGCAAATTCTAGAATACAGCTAGATAAAAAATTAAAATTGGGGAGGACAAGAGCGGATGGAAGGCTTGCGAGCCTACCGATAAATTTTTTTGGAAAAAGAAAATCGGCCTTGTTCTACGTAGTCGTGTCTACTATTATTTAGACCAATTAATTCTCGACTGCACTATTTTTCTTGGGAAATGTAGTTTGGGAAATTAAAAGGTGAGTATTTTAGACTCGCGGCTAGTTTACCCGGAATTCGTTTTTTATCGGCACATTTTTTGGATTAGGAGCCAGTGCGAAATCACGCGAACCCGAAATCATTAGGCAAAATGGGTTGGGGTTTAGAGCAGAGTTGAGCCAAAGCCGACAAACTCTAAGTCACCTCACATCTAACCTCTATTTTGTGCTTCATCTAGTAGAAACGTAACGATATGTAACCACATATATATTCGTATACGATGGCGGAGAAGATGTATAAAGAGTTACGTCAAGGGTTTACGCAAGAACAAGAGCACCAGGCGCCATTCAATCGTTATGGAGCTAAAAACTTTAGTGTGTTTGGAGTGGAGAGTATGGCTAGGAGTACGGCCAAGCTCGCTAAATCCAAGGCGGACCCGAATGTTACGCGACAGCAGTTGGACGCATACAACAAAAGAACGGAGGAATTACGCGCAGAATTCAATGCGTTATATCCCTACGATGCGTTATGCGACGCTAGCGACATTTGCGAGGATCCAGACACCGAAATACGCCGATTGTATCATACGCTGCAATATTTGACGGTAAACGAACCCTTACCTGCAGCTAGAGACGAATTTGAAGGAATGCATCTTTATAGACGCGCTCGAGGAGTGGATCCAGAGACCAAGGACGCGTTCTCCAT
>JAUCBJ010008973.1:0-29654 GCA_032718475.1 Nemertoderma westbladi | reverse complement strand
TATGCATTGAGTGCGCGTAGAGAAGGTCTGTATGCATTGAGTGCGCGTAGAGAAGGTCTGTATACATTGAGTGCGCGTAGAGAAGGTTTGTATGCATTGAGTGCGCGTAGATAAGGTTTGTATGCATTGAGTGCGCGTAGAGAAGGTTTGTATGCCTTGAGTGCGCGTCGAGAAGGTTTGTATGCATTGAGTGCGCGTAGAGAAGGTTTGTATGCATTGAGTGCGCGTAGAGAAGGTTTGTATGCATTGAGTGCGCATAGAGAAGGTTTGTATGCCTTGAGTGCGCGTAGAGAAGGTTTGTATGCCTTGAGTGCGCGTAGAGAAGGTTTGTATGCATTGAGTGCGCGTAGAGAAGGTTTGTATGCATTGAGTGCGCGTAGAGAAGGTTTGTATGCATTGAGTGCGCGTAGAGAAGGTTTGTATGCATTGAGTGCGCGTAGAGAAGGTATGTATGCATTGAGTGCGCATAGAGAAGGTTTGTATGCATTGAGTGCGCGTAGAGAAGGTTTGTATGCATTGAGTGCGCGTAGAGAAGGTCTGTTGTATGCATTGATAACAAAATGAAAGAAATTTTAAACTATTTATTTTACAACTAATGCGCGAAATAATAGGGGGCTTGCTTCTCTGCTAGAAACATATTGTTATTAATGAATAAATATATGACATTTGGTGCGAAAATAAAAGTCGGGTTAATTTATTGAGCAAGACCTGTGGCCCTCGAGTGAAATTGTCGTAATTCTCGAAAACTTTTTACGACACACTACGAAGTCCGACTTATATGACCAGCACTAATCTGTAGGCTGAATGATCATTTACTTCGTGGCTCGTCCCACGAGAATGTAAACAAATTCCGAGACATAAAAACTCAATACAGAATAAGATCAACAGCGGATACAGCCAATGTAGAAAGAACTGATTACAAGAGAATAGTGTTACACAAATGAGACTCAGAATAAATTGACAGGCTGCCAGATGAGCCGAGCAATTAGTCATCAAAGCTGTAGCGTTAACGATTTTCCTATTCCAAGAATTTGTATCTGGACCTCTGAGCAGATGACAATTACACTGTGGACTGCACAAGCGAACTAACAGTATACTGCAAGAGACAACAGCCCCGGGATACTTCTCTACAAAGCGAATAGAACTCGAGAATTCTAGATCCCCCATGCAGAAGAAACACAAACCATGTCGCGCTAATCGATAATAAATCATTTTAATGAGATCCACTCATATGTATGAAAATGGAATATACAGCAATTACTAATTAAAATAAAATGCACCCAAATTAAAATAATGAACGCATGAATGCCATGTCATGATCAGATACGTATGTAATGTACTATGAGTGAGCGTGGATAAGATGGACTTTTGGTCTGGTAGTCTGGAGCAAATAATCGTATAAATAATAGACACGGGGGAACTTGACGCAAATCCCTTTTGGCGAATTAATATACCGCATCAATGTTAAATTATCAATTAAGGAAAGGAGCAGGTTACAGTGGCACACTATTCTAACCAAAACAATAAACTAGAGTCAATAGAACAAGTTGCAGTTTTATTTTTGGAAGTAATCAGCTGTTATTTGGGTCGAATTTCCCCTGGAGAGGGATGAATTTTGATTGCGTAGAAAGTCCCCCCCCCCCCCTTATCTGTAATAATAGTTAAGTAATAAAGACTACACTGAAAAAATATTTTTTCTCGTCTCATTGTCTCACTGCGCATATACCTAAGAAAACAACTCTACTAAGTACACAATAATCTCTATCTTATGTAAAGTAAAGAGATGCTAACTTTGGCAAGCTACTACAGTACATATCCCACACAGCACTAACTTTGTCAGCTTAAGGATGACTCACTCCACATCCCCTCCCATGCTTCACCGTGAGTTCCACTCAACTCTCTGATGACAAGGCCGACAATAAGGGACAATGTATGTGGGAGGAGCAACTTTAAGCTGCATTAATACTGCTAATGGCGCCCAAGTTAATGACTCATCCTGAATTTACTAACCACACGGGGACACTATGCAAGTAATTGAGTAGTTTTAATAATAATTCAGTAGTGCCACAAGATATAATCTCCTTTGTATATGGCAAGTATGCTTAGTTCTCTATAGACAAACCTTTATTGAGCTGGAAAAAATCCCAGGGCAGGAGGGCGGGGTTACTGACCTCAATCTAAATTATTATGTGGTCCAAAAATTTGTGAAATTAAAGCGGAAACTGGCGTTCACACATAACTCGACGACTACACTCACTGCTTTATTCCTATCAGCGCACAGCAACTGAACATAACACATTGTGTGCAGGACCAGTTTAACAAGGAGAATTGAGCACGACGGAATATACAGTCAATGAATGCAATAAATGCTCTAACTATATGGGCTCCTAACCGGGATGGGAGCGGCAATGACATTGTAGCAAAAACTAACAAAATCATTAATTAACGCTAATTAATGAATTAGCCCGAGATAATTAGCAGTTTGCGGTTCGAGATATCTGCGGTGCAAGTTAGGAGTTAGGGTGAAAGCTTTCTAACGATCTATCCTAAGTATTATTTCATTGATATTTGTTCGAGATATGTATATATAGTAATAGAGACAAAGGAACTTGAACCACAAGTACAATAATATACACAGATAACTAGCAATCAAAACCTCGCATACTCAACTATAATGATAGGTCCGATAATGAACCTTATATTCAAAATTTCATCCAATTCCATCAACATTAAATGCAAGAAGTTGTGTGTACAAACAAACAAAAACAAACAAACAAACAAACACGTGTGAGAAATAAGGACATCCATGGTGGATCCGTCCTACTAATAATTCGTGAACTCTAATGAGCTTGACTATAAGGTAGAAGATAACATAAGAAAGTTGAAATTAATCATGAGAGGGAATCTACTGTATCATTTAACGGAAATGAAAATCCCCCATCGTATAATAATTAATAAATATTCGTTGTTAAGTTTTAATGTAAGTAAGTGGGATGGGATGATTTGATTCGTAGATGTAGAGAGATAGTAAGTATACTAACAGTTCGCCGGCGAATGGCAAAATGAGCAGTTTGTTATGACTCATAGCTACATAAGTATTAGTCACTTAACGGTCACAAGTAAATTTAAAAACTTCGTTATATGTCTGTATCAATCAGTCAAGCGTATATGAAACTCTTAAAAGAAACCGCTTCATTGGTATACAGCGAGTTGTCCTTGTTGTACGAAATACCAGCCGGATGTGTTTAATAAAAAGTTTAAAAGCCGGAAAACAGGGGATGGAGTGAGTGAAGAATTGTGTTGGGTTGAAATCGTCAGAGGGAGAGAGAGAGATGGATGTCCCGATAATAATGTGGGCACACTTTGGTTTAGAGTTGAAACCACCACACATACACACCCCAACACTTGAGTTTATTAAGGTTACAAATTGCGATACAACTATAATGCTACGAAATACGGCCACTTCCTGTACAGGTTTAAAAGATAATGAAAGGGACTCCTCCATACTGGGCTATGGTAGAGAGAGCAGGTGGGAGTAATTCAATTTAATTGTCTTGTCGTTCACGTGCGGTGTAGCATAAAGAGACAAAAAAAGTGTATGTCGTAAAATCAATTCAATTAACATAATCCCATTGTAATGGCTACATTAGGAAGATTAAAATAAATCAGATTTAATCAATAAGTATTATTGTTAAAGAAAACATATGTTATCAGACATACTACTGGTGTTCGGACTCTCCCCCCCCCCCCCCCGGACAGTTCCCCCCCGCTCAAATAGGACACTTCCCCCCGGATACTTCCCCCCCAGACACTTCCCCCCCGGACACTTCCCCCCCGACTGTTCTTAACTTCGCACATTCGTATTTTTCATTTTGTAAGGTAAACGGACCGCTTGTATCCAGATAAGTTGTATCCAATTTTCCTTTCGTAGCTCAGAAAGTGATCTTTTGCATCCCGATTTTACATTTTATATCCAAGCTTTATTTATGGGTTTTATCAATGCAATTACATAGTATTGCTTGCTAATCTTTAAACAATTAATTATATTAGATGACCTATAAATTCCATCCCCGGAATGATATACTGTTTTTATTAACTAAAGAATTATAATAATTAATTGTTTTAATTATAGGTATTATTATGTAATAGTCTTCTTCAAATTGTAGCAGATGGGGATGAATATTATTGTTGCAATCAAAATTATACCTCTCCAGGGTAAAATCGACCTGTATTCTGTGTTCAGCATTACATATCGATATACATATTACTACTATACATACTATATAGATATTATACACACTACATATTAAATTTACTGGTTACTTGCAATATTTTTAATAGGATTTTGTTGAATTATATAATATTGTAGTAATTTATATATTAAATTGGTTCCATAATATATCCATACTACTGTATATCTGTTAGTTTCAGTAGGCTACCCACCTTCTCTCTTCATCCATAAGTAAAACGTTGTTGTTATATATAAATAAAATATCGCTAAATGACAATTACATCCGTTAACAATAATAATAAATCACCTTTTCAATATTAGATTAAGTAAGGGGTCTATTATAAATCGCTACTCTATAGTAAACCGCGTTGATGAGAACCAAAACTGCCTGACTCTAATGACTCGTATGTTTACAAGAAGTGGTATACAATTAAATCCATTGAATTCCCGATACAGTTGGTTGATTAACTTAGTTCCGCATCTGTTGCACATAGTGGGAGGGAATGGAACCACCAGCCGTGTCCTAGCAACCACAACGCACACACCATATGGTCTATCGATGAGTCATAGAGATATGACACAATACGGGAGATGGGCATGTTATCACCCAGAAATCAGGGGTATTTAATGTATAAAATTAGTCTAAAAACTCGTATATAATACACGAATTAACTAAAATACATACAGTATTGCGTTAGAAATTACATCCTCGTGTCATAATCGGAATGCTACAACGGTCTAGAACAGTTAATGGGATGGTGGTTCTGGTAATACTAAGACATAGGCCCTTCGCGTGTGTAGATGGGGTGTGAACGGCAGCGTGAGTGCAACTCTCCGGGTGTGTAGATGGGGTGTGAACGGTAGCGTGAGTGCAACTCTCCGGGTGTGACTGTTTTAAAAATTACGTTACATTCCCACTGGTGATTTATAAAGAAATTATTTGAATAGAATAGTAGTTGACTTTCTATCGATTACTTTCAGTTTGACAAACTGTGCGAGATGTTTATTTTAATAAATCCCTGACATCTGGGACCTTATGTCCGACCAGCAGTAACTAATTATCGGGGTTATTAGAACGCTAGCCATTACGCAACGTGACACAGAGTGATGTAACTCAACCACGACGCCGCACGCACACTGCCCTTGATACACGTCATCGCACTGACGGCCAATGCCCTAATGACGTAAGTATTAGTCACACAGCGAGGGCCGGCCCCGGCCCCAGACCGTAGGGAGAGAGAAGTCAAGGCGGCAGTATGCGGACGGCGGCCCCTATTACACTGGCGAGACCGGCACAATAGGAGCAAACAATCATTACTGACTCATAGAGCCGCATTCACTGTAAGCTGCCCGTGTGTGAGGGAGAGAGAGAGAGAGAGTAACCGAAACCAAAAACAGGATACCCTTAGTTCAAAACATTAATCAATGTTACCTTAATGCCCAAACAGAGAGTGCGGCAGAACAAAATACCATAATAGCATAGCTGGAAGTTGGTTAGTAATTATTATTACATTAATGTTTGGCTTTGCTGTTGTAGTTGTGTGTACCGGTACCGGTATACCCTATACATATTATGACTCCTTTTGTTACTTATATTTGCCAACAATGAGTCACACTAAGACGACATACCTAATATTGTTTGCAGTGTGTTGTGCAATACCAATAAGAGGTCATTCTAGGTAAAGTAAGTAAGTCACTTTTTGTAGAATATCTCAGTGTTTACTGTAAGTATATACGATATGGCGCCGAAGTGCTCGTGGTTTATTGCGGGAGAGGGTTTGTATTTACACGATACGCCGAAAACCGCAGCCGACAACGACAACCGTTATTCTAATGAGGCAGAGGAATAGTCGCAGGCTATTCTAACCAAAACAATAAACCGAGAGTCTAAAGACTAGATCTGAGGTTACAGTTTTATTTTTGTAACATTTTTGTACAGTTTTATTTTAGTTTTATTTTTATAACAGTTGTCGGCTAATGACGTAGCAATTACAGCAAGAGAGTGATTGCCAGTTGTATGATGATTTGGGCAATGTTCATTATTTTGTATAGAGTATTTCGCGCTGTTGTGCATTAACATTTCGTAAATAATTGAGTGAATTGCGCAAAATGACCGCAAACAACAAATATGCGTTTATTGGGTTTAAAAACTCTAGCATAAATTCTAGCATTAAGGGAAAGGACCAAGTTACATGTCGGTGTTTTCTAACCAAAACAATAAATAAAACTTTATTTCAATTGTGGCCAATTAGCGCCACTGTTTGAATAAATGATTAGGTTGTTGGACGAAAAAAAAACGGTGGCGATACAAAATAATTAATTTTGAATAATTAAAACAATTAATTTTGCAAGAATATATAAGAACATCCCATTACAGTTTATCTGAATACATGGCTCGCACCACACGGAGAATCAGAACTTCTCGGAGAAATTCATAGCAATCAATAACTAATTAATTAAATAAGTTAATATAAAAAGCTCTGGTAGTATTCCTATATAATATAAGGTCATCATATTCTCCATCACCACAGAACTCATCTCATGCCGTAATATATAAGGAGACCTAACAACACCGCCCTGGCCCGATGCCGAGCCACATAAGTGCGGGAGTACCCACAACTGAACTGAGTATTATATCGAATGGAAGTTGGTAATAGTAAAACAATTTAAATAACAAAAAAATTATAATTACAAATGTAACCAACTGTGAAATATTTCACGCAGTTCAAATTATAGTAATAAAGTTTCTCATAATAGGGGGATTAAGGCAATGAATGTTACTCAGTCCATGTCATTTAATTGTAACGCAATTCGAACAAAATTAGAGTCGCTTGACGATCTTGCGATTGGTACGTGCGACACGTGAATGGAACGATTGGTACGTGCGACACGTGAGTGGAACGATTGGTATGTGCGACACGTGAGTGGAACGATTGGTAGTGCGACAGGTGAGTGGAACGATTGGTATATGTGCGACACGTGAGTGGGACGATTGGTATATGTGCGACACGTGAGTGGAACGATTGGTATGTGCGACACGTGAGTGGAACGATTGGTATATGTGCGACACGTGAGTGGGACGATTGGTATATGTGCGACACGTGAGTGGAACGATTGGTATGTGCGACACGTGAGTGGAACGATTGGTATGTGCGACACGTGAGTGGAACGATTGGTACGTGCGACAGGTGAGTGGAACGATTGGTATATGTGCGACACGTGAGTGGAACGATTGGTATGTGCGACACGTGAGTGGAACGATTGGTATATGTGCGACACGTGAGTGGAACGATTGGTATATGTGCGACACGTGAGTGGAACGATTGGTATGTGCGACACGTGAGTGGAACGATTGGTACGTGCGACACGTGAGTGGATCGATTGGTACGTGCGACACGTGAGTGGAACGATTGGTATGTGCGACACGTGAGTGGAACGATTGGTACGTGCGACAGGTGAGTGGAACGATTGGTATATGTGCGACACGTGAGTGGAACGATTGGTATGTGCGACACGTGAGTGGAACGATTGGTACGTGCGACACGTGAGTGGATCGATTGGTACGTGCGACACGTGAGTGGAACGATTGGTATGTGCGACACGTGAGTGGAACGATTGGTACGTGCGACACGTGAGTGGATCGATTGGTACGTGCAACACGTGAGTGGAACTATTGGTATGTGCGACACGTGAGTGGGACGATTGGTACGTGCGACACGTGAGTGGAACGATTGGTATGTGCAACACGTGAGTGGAACTATTGGTACGTGCGACAGGTGAGTGGAACGATTGGTATATGTGCGACACGTGAGTGGGACGATTGGTATATGTGCGACACGTGAGTGGAACGATTGGTATGTGCGACACGTGAGTGGAACGATTGGTATATGTGCGACACGTGAGTGGAACGATTGGTATGTGCGACACGTGAGTGGAACGATTGGTACGTGCGACACGTGAGTGGATCGATTGGTATGTGCGACACGTGAGTGGAACGATTGGTATATGTGCGACACGTGAGTGGAACGATTGGTATGTGCGACACGTGAGTGGAACGATTGGTATGTGCAACACGTGAGTGGAACTATTGGTATGTGCGACACGTGAGTGGAACGATTGGTATATGTGCGACACGTGAGTGGAACGATTGGTATGTGCAACAGGTGAGTGGAACGATTGGTATGTGCAACACGTGAGTGGAACGATTGGTATGTGCGACACGTGAGTGGAACGATTGGTATGTGCAACAGGTGAGTGGAACGATTGGTGTGTGCGACACGTGAGTGGAACGATTGGTATGTGCGACACGTGAGTGGAACGATTGGTATGTGCGACACGTGAGTGGAACGATTGGTACGTGCGACAGGTGAGTGGAACTATTGGTATGTGCGACACGTGAGTGGAACGATTGGTATGTGCGACACGTGAGTGGAACGATTGGTATGTGCGACACGTGAGTGGAACGATTGGTATGTGCGACAGGTGAGTGGAACGATTGGTATGTGCGACACGTGAGTGTTACGATTGGTATGTGCGACACGTGAGTGGAACGATTGGTATGTGCGACACGTGAGTGGAACGATGGGTATGTGCGACACGTGAGTGGAACGATTGGTATGTGCGACACGTGAGTGGAACGATTGGTATGTGCGACACGTGAGTGGAACGATTGGTACGTGCGACAGGTGAGTGGAACTATTGGTATGTGCGACACGTGAGTGGAACGATTGGTATGTGCGACACGTGAGTGGAACGATTGGTACGTGCGACAGGTGAGTGGAACGATTGGTACGTGCGACAGGTGAGTGGAACTATTGGTATGTCGACACGTGAGTGGAACGATTGGTATGTGCGACACGTGAGTGGAACGATTGGTACGTGCGACAGGTGAGTGGAACGATTGGTATGTGCGACAGGTGAGTGGAACTATTGGTATGTCGACACGTGAGTGGAACGATTGGTATGTGCGACACGTGAGTGGAACGATTGGTACGTGCGACAGGTGAGTGGAACGATTGGTATGTGCGACAGGTGAGTGGAACTATTGGTATGTCGACACGTGAGTGGAACTATTGGTATGTGCGACACGTGAGTGGAACGATTGGTATGTGCGACAGGTGAGTAGAACGATTGGTATGTGCGACACGTGAGTGGAACGATTGGTACGTGCGACAGGTGAGTGGAACGATTGGTATGTGCGACAGGTGAGTGGAACTATTGGTATGTCGACACGTGAGTGGAACGATTGGTATGTGCGACACGTGAGTGGAACGATTGGTACGTGCGACAGGTGAGTGGAACGATTGGTATGTGCGACAGGTGAGTGGAACTATTGGTATGTCGACACGTGAGTGGAACTATTGGTATGTGCGACACGTGAGTGGAACGATTGGTATGTGCGACACGTGAGTGGAACGATTGGTACGTGCGACAGGTGAGTGGAACTATTGGTATGTCGACACGTGAGTGGAACGATTGGTATGTGCGACACGTGAGTGGAACGATTGGTATGTGCGACAGGTGAGTAGAACGATTGGTATGTGCGACACGTGAGTGGAACGATTGGTATGTAGTCAGTCAGATTGTCTTGAAAAGATACATTGTAAATAAAATAATTATTGTCAATGAATATGATATGTGACTTTCGATATTCTAAGGTTCCATGTTAATTGAATTATCGGAATATAAATAAATCGAAACACAGAAAAATAAACTAACTTAATTGAATCACAGTAAAATAAACTAACTTAATTGAATCACTGTAAAATAAACTAACTTAATTGAATCACAGTAAAATAAACTAACTTAATTGAATCACAGTAAAATAAACTAACTTAATTGAATCACTGTAAAATAAACTAACTTAATTGAATCACTGTAAAATAAACTAACTTAATTGAATCACAGTAAAATAAACTAACTTAATTGAATCACTGTAAAATAAACTAACTTCATTGAATCACTGTAAAATAAACTAACTTAATTGAATCACTGTAAAATAAACTAACTTAATTGAATCACTGTAAAATAAACTAACTTAATTGAATCACTGTAAAATAAACTAACTTAATTGAATCACTGTAAAATAAACTAACTTAATTGAATCACTGTAAAATAAACTAACTTAATTGAATCACTGTAAAATAAACTAACTTAATTGAATCACTGTAAAATAAACTAACTTAATTGAATCACTGTAAAATAAACTAACTTAATTGAATCACTGTAAAATAAACTAACTTAATTGAATCACTGTAAAATAAACTAACTTAATTGAATCACTGTAAAATAAACTAACTTAATTGAATCACTGTAAAATAAACTAACTTAATTGAATCACTGTAAAATAAACTAACTTAATTGAATCACTGTAAAATAAACTAACTTAATTGAATCACTGTAAAATAAACTAACTTAATTGAATCACAGTAAAATAAACTAACTTAATTGAATCACAGTAAAATAAACTAACTTAATTGAATCACTGTAAAATAAACTAACTTAATTGAATCACTGTAAAATAAACTAACTTAATTGAATCACAGTAAAATAAACTAACTTAATTGAATCACTGTAAAATAAACTAACTTCATTGAATCACTGTAAAATAAACTAACTTAATTGAATCACTGTAAAATAAACTAACTTAATTGAATCACTGTAAAATAAACTAACTTAATTGAATCACTGTAAAATAAACTAACTTAATTGAATCACTGTAAAATAAACTAACTTAATTGAATCACTGTAAAATAAACTAACTTAATTGAATCACTGTAAAATAAACTAACTTAATTGAATCACTGTAAAATAAACTAACTTAATTGAATCACTGTAAAATAAACTAACTTAATTGAATCACTGTAAAATAAACTAACTTAATTGAATCACTGTAAAATAAACTAACTTAATTGAATCACTGTAAAATAAACTAACTTAATTGAATCACTGTAAAATAAACTAACTTAATTGAATCACTGTAAAATAAACTAACTTAATTGAATCACTGTAAAATAAACTAACTTAATTGAATCACTGTAAAATAAACTAACTTAATTGAATCACTGTAAAATAAACTAACTTAATTGAATCACTGTAAAATAAACTAACTTAATTGAATCACTGTAAAATAAACTAACGTAATTGAATCACTGTAAAATAAACTAACTTAATTGAATCACTGTAAAATAAACTAACTTAATTGAATCACTGTAAAATAAACTAACTTAATTGAATCACTGTAAAATAAACTAACTTAATTGAATCACTGTAAAATAAACTAACTTAATTGAATCACTGTAAAATAAACTAACTTAATTGAATCACTGTAAAATAAACTAACTTAATTGAATCACTGTAAAATAAACTAACTTAATTGAATCACAGTAAAATAAACGGCCCATGTGAAGAATACCAGACTTTCTACCGATATATTTCACTTTGCAGTTACCCCCATGTGAAGAATACCAGGTTTTCACTAAAAACACAGGTTACAGAAGGGCTGAATTTAACCAAAACAATAAACGAATTAGTATATGTACAGGTTATAAGACAGAAATAAGCGTTATAAAACACTTAATAAAGATAAATTAAAAAAAATCTTCATATATAAAATTCCAATAAAAAGTCGACCGAAAAGTGAAATCCTGGTAACTTAATTGAATCACTGTAAAATAAACTAACTTAATGGAATCACTGTAAAATAAACTAACTTAATTGAATCACTGTAAAATAAACTAACTTAATTGAATCACTGTAAAATAAACTAACTTAATCGAATCACTGTAAAATAAACTAACTTAATTGAATCACAGTAAAATAAACCATCTCTGAAGTGCAGTGAATAAACCATGTGATTTCAACAACAAATTAGGTTTATTTCAATGGATGCGGCACTTTAATATGCGACAAGATTTTCTCATTGGCTGGCTGTTCCTCACAAACGTTCCACGTATTAATTAAAAGTAGAAGACAAACCTTTCTTATGTGTTGGTTGGTCCGCAGAATCGTTCCACGTAAATGGTATTTTAGGAAGACGACGTTTCCTTCTCATTAACAAGGGCACAATCGCTAAAGAAGGTGAGTTAGAACCGTTGTCTGTAGCCTGAACCTCAGCTAGGACCATACTGGTAGCGAGAACCGACATACCAATGGGTAGAAGGAACCACAACAAAACGCAAACAAAAACCTTAAAAATCTCCTCGTTCGCAATATATATTAGAAAAACCAACATAAATGTTGAATGCTGACGAAGTAAAATAATAAAGTTAAGCAAAACGATAAATCTAGGGCCGCACAAATACTAACAACAAAGAACTCTGAAGCACATGTTGAGATTTTAAAAGAGAATTAGAGTCTGTAGGATTGGCCCTGTAGGAATAGCCAATGAGGAGATGGTATTTACTGGGTGAGCTACACTCAGTTAGTAGTATAATCTTGCCAGCTCATTATGGAATAAACACATTACTCACATGTGTTGAAGGTAACTGCCATTGGTGACTCAATCTAACGGCCAACCAATAGGGTGCCGAGAATACATTGTGCTGCAATCAGTACCCAAGAAAGGGCTGAATTATTACATAGAGTATACTGATTTGGGATTCTATGAATGCGAATGGGATACTGTGGTTGTAAGAATAACGAACAAAACTAGTTGTTACTGTGTTTATGGTTGTTACTGGTTATTGTATATTCGTATTTTATTTAATTCAAGTCCCGAGAATAATAATCGTAATTTCATTAGAAAGGGAATAAAATATATACAACTTAGAAACACAACAACTTGCGCCACAAAACTTACACACAACTTCCCACAAATAATTCCAAAAAATATAAAACAAACTTAAACTAAAATAACTGAATTACTTTAACCTCACTCAAATCAACTTACTCACATATATAACTTTTTTTATTTTAACCTGAATGAAACAAACTTACTCACAAATAACTTTTTAATTTTAGCCTGACTCAAAACAAAAAAAAACTAATTATTTCAATTTGACTCAAAACAAGCTTACTCACAGATATTTTTATATTTTAATCTGACTCAAATAACTCACAAATAACTGAATTATTTTAACCTGACTCAAACAAACTTACTCACAAAAACCTTTTTATATTAACCTGACTCAAACAAACTTACTCACAAAAACCTTTTTATATTAACCTGACTCAAACAAACTTACTCACAAATAAACTGAATTATTTTAACCTGACTCAAACAAACTTACTCACAAATAAACTGAATTATTTTAACCTGACTCAAACAAACTTACTCACAAATAACTGAATTATTTTAACCTGACTCAAACAAACTTACTCACAAATAACTGAATTATTTAGACCACACTAAATAAATTTACTCACAAATAACTTTTATAAATTAACCTGACTCAAACAAGCTTACTTACATATATTTCTATATTTTAATGTGACTCAAACAAATTTAATCACAAATAACTTTTATAAATTAACCTGACTCAAACAAGCTTACTTACATATATTTCTATATTTTAATGTGACTCAAACAAATTTAATCACAAATAACTTTTATAAATTAACCTGACTCAAACAAACTTACTCATAAATAACTGAATTATTTAGACCACACTAAATAAATTTACTCACAAATAACTTTTATAAATTAACCTGACTCAAACAAGCTTACTTACATATATTTCTATATTTTAATGTGACTCAAACAAATTTAATCACAAATAACTTTTATAAATTAACCTGACTCAAACAAGCTTACTTACATATATTTCTATATTTTAATGTGACTCAAACAAATTTAATCACAAATAACTTTTATAAATTAACCTGACTCAAACAAACTTACTCATAAATAACTGAATTATTTAGACCACACTAAATAAATTTACTCACACCTGACTCAAACAAACTTACTCACAAATAACTGAATTATTTTAACCTGACTCAAACAAACTCACATACAAAAATATTTTTATTTTAACCTGACTCAAATAAATTTATTTTCAAATTAAAAACAACCTAACTAAACAAACTTTCAAATAACTTAATTATTTTAACCTGACTCAACTACTACTAGTATCGGCATGCTGCATTGCAGCTGCATTTTTAATAATGCTGTGCCGGCTTGTCGACAAAATTGCACCGCCACAACTCCCTATCACCCATGACATTTGCTAGATCACCCGCATCTTCAAGGCCAGTGTCCTTTAAGATGCGTCTCAAGAAAGTCATGGGCTGTCCACCATGCTTATTCACTCCATGAGGCTGCCAAAGTACAAGATTATGCACCGGCTGGTCCTCACGGCGAAAGCAATGTCCTGCAAAGCGGAGGCGATTTTGTTCTAGTGTCAAGCTTGGGGGAACCAATGAGACACCTCCAATGTTATATAGTGTCTGGTTGGAGATGTGTGCATTGTACTTGACACAATGAACATGGCGTGTGCCATCCAGAGATTTGGTGTCCTCAGGAGTTAGAGCCCAGCATGGACTCCCATAGAGGAGTACTGGAACTACTGCTGCTCTAAATAATCGGACCTTAAGTTTCCGATTAATTCTCGGTGACTTCCAAATCCTGGAAAGCCTATTCAAGGCTGCCCATGCCTTTCCCTTACGTATTCGAAGGTCCTCACCTGACTTCCGGATCCATGATCCCAGATAACAGAAGTCGTCCACATGCTCAAGCATACCATCCTTTGAACTTATGCTCATCCGATCAGAGACTTGCTAAGAACTTTCAAAGTTAACTGTCAAAATTTTGGTCTTTCTGGAGTTGATAAAAAGACCAACACTAGAAGCAGCATGTTCTAATGAGCTGAGGAGCCGTTGGGCTCCCTCTAGTGATGTGATTCTGAGAGTACTCCTAAGTCATCAGCAAAGTCTAGATCAGTTAGGTACTTGGCAGGATTTCCTCGACTTCTGGAGCCAGTAGGTGGAGTTATCATCACCCCATCATCATTATGATGATCTAAGGACATGCGTAGAACATAGTCAACCACAATTATGAACAAACAAGCACGCATGACTCAAACCAGCTTACTCACAGATATTTTTATATTTAAATGTGACTCAAATAACTGAATTATTTTAACCTGACTCAAACAAACTTACTCACAAATGACTGAATTATTTAGATCACACTAAACAAATTTCCTCACAAATAACTTTTATAAATTAACCTGACTCAAACAAACTTACTCACAAATGACTGAATTATTTAGATCACACTAAACAAATTTCCTCACAAATAACTTTTATAAATTAACCTGACTCAAACAAACTTACTCACAAATGACTGAATTATTTAGATCACACTAAACAAATTTCCTCACAAATAACTTTTATAAATTAACCTGACTCAAACAAACTTACTCACAAATGACTGAATTATTTAGATCACACTAAACAAATTTCCTCACAAATAACTTTTATAAATTAACCTGACTCAAACAAAACTCAAACAAACTTTCTCACAAACAGACTCTTTCAAACAGACTTACACACAAAAACTTCTTCATTGTAACCTGACTCAGACTTACATACAAAAACGTTTTTTGTTTTAATCTCACTCAAACAAACTATTTCACAAATAACTGAATTATTTTAACCTGATTCAAACAAACTTACTTTTTCACAAAATAAGCTTACAAACAAACTTTTTTATTTTAACCTGACTTTATTTTATTTTTATGACAAATGTATTATTCATTCAATATTTTATATGAAACGAATCGACTAATTATCACAATATCACCATGATGATACATCAAGCAGACACGCAGCCCTGGCTGATGGATGGTACATCAGCTAGACACGCAGACCTGGCTGATGGATGGTACATCAGCTAGACACGCAGCCCTGGCTGATGGATGGTACTTCAACAAGAGACACAGCCCTGGCTGATGGTACTTCAACAAGAGACACAGCCCTGGCTGATGGTACATCAGCTAGACACGCAGCCCTGGCTGATGGATGGTACATCAGCTAGACACGCAGACCTGGCTGATGGATGGTACATCAGCTAGACACGCAGCCCTGGCTGATGGATGGTACTTCAACAAGAGACACAGCCCTGGCTGATGGTACTTCAACAAGAGACACAGCCCTGGCTGATGGTACATCAGCTAGACACGCAGACCTGGCTGGTACATCAACCAGACACTCAGCCCTGGCTGATAGAACATCAGCTTGACACGCAGCCCTGGCTGGTACATCAAGCAGACACGCAGCCCTGGCTGATGATGCTATATCACCCAGTCGTACTTCCCAGACAGGCAAGGCAGCTCTACCCAACAATCCAACCACCGCCACTGAGGTTCAACCTGTTTTATTGCCGTCAATAACTTTCCTACACAGGCTTCTCAATGATTTGATTTGACTTACATAAACCGGGTTTATGGCCCCCTAGTATACATCACAGAAACACGGACGCCAATCAACTACTGGAGCGCCACCTAATAAACACAATAGTAACTTCTATTATAATAATTAAATTACTTTACTAAACGGTAGATGGCGTGCTAAATCTGAACTGCAAAGGCCTAAATGAACGACAAAGAATGTTATTAGTAATTTTAATGATGTAATTTATACTGTAATTGATATAGTTATTATAGGATAGGTGAACGTGCTAATCACGATACAACGTAGGTAACCTGAAGTCTCCGTTGTTACCTATAAGGCACGGTTGTCACCACACTATCTCCCAAGGTTGAAGGTCAGGTACCCCTTACATTTGATCAGGGTGAGCTGATTCCTTAGAATAACCATCTTAACGAAACCATCACTGTTCTTGTGATCGGGCACTAACTCACAGACTCACTGGCTAATCTGTACCTTAATAATAATGGTATCTATTGTGCCATCTTAACGAAACCATCACTGTTCTTGTGATCGGGCACTAACTCACAAACTCACTGGCTAATCTGTACCTTAATAATATTTTTACTCTCGATATTTTTCAACCTTCGATATTTTGAAAATGTTAAATTTTTTTATGATCATATCCTGTGCCGAAATTAATGGAGATTTAAAATCTACAAGTATTTTTCAATTGTTTAAGGCCAATCAGAAAGGCTCCCAAAGTAAAAAAGATATGAATAAAATTGCTAAAAGTTATTGTCGAAACATGAAAGATCCTATTATCTGTATTTTTCCTTCATCGTTAAACCCATTTTTCTCAGAATCTATTTCTATTTCTTAAACAATTCTGACTGAAAACACAAAACGGCGCTTTTTGAGCATTATTGTGTATAAAATGGCCGAAGCTCAATTTCAGCCAACATTGCTTTATGGCACTGGATATACATAATGATTTGAACCGCTTCATAAAAAAAAAATACACTGAATAAAACACAGATTGAAAAATTGTTCGATAAGGTGCAGTATTTTGTATTGCCGTGGGGGTCAAAAAATAATTACAAACGTTTGGAGTCGCTAAATTAAATTTTAGTTACTCCTCTTCACTTAAGCAGCAGTAAAAGCTAAATATTATATTATTCAGCTAATGCATTGGTATAGGTAGAGGGGTGGGGGTAGTGAGTAGTGGATATTGTGCATCTACTCGACACAGACTGTATGACCTACCATATACACAGTAGTCATGGTAAGTTGCCATAGTTATAGTTCCGCTCGGTTTGCCTAAGCATTAGCCTTCAAGTGTTTTGCCAAGCGAAATTTATTTAGCCTTAACTAGGATTTGAACCTGCGCCGAAACATGTCAGACACTGCCCACAACGAACATAAAATTACGAACGCGCCGTTTTAGGTAGGATCAGTATCCCCAACTAATATACCTCATTGGCTAAACCAATCCTCTGCCAATGCCATTTTTAGAAGCCTGGCCTGTAGCAACATGGGCTGAGCCGTGCGATGGAGGGGGGTGATTCAATGTCAATAAGATTATGATTGAATTTAGTTCCCCGGTAAATAATTCGCCCAACCCCGAGGATAAATCAATCCATCCCAAACCCGATATGAATAAATGTAATTCTGAATGCCAATTCCGCAAATCATAATATATAATAATATAACTGAATAATAAACTAATAACGAGTTATCGATGCGTTTAGAGTGTTAATGACATAATTATTATCCTTGTTAACTAACAGCACATATAAGCACGCAGTGTCAATGATTAAACTAATTGTAACACACACTGATAAATTAATCCTTAGTTAGTGTAAGTAAACATTTTGGTATAGAGAGAATCATTTTAGTTAATAATTATTTAGTGATGATGAATTGAGATAGACTTGGTGAGATGTTTAGTCGCTAAAACAATGAGTCTAATAGAATCAATAAATTCAACCTAAAAACCTGATACAACAAAAAGAACCTATTGAATTTCCGATAAACTAAAGTTAAGAGTTTCTGTAGCAATTCAACTACTTCTGTGCGGGTATCAGATCGGCGATATCCTTACCGGCCTCCAGACGTTTCTCCATGTCGACGAGGAGGTTGACCCCGTCGACGACGAACTGAACAAGCTGAACCTCGGAGAATCCCAGCCGATCCGAGTTGGAGATATCGAATATCCCGCCCTCCGCCTTGGTGTCCACCCCTCCGGTGCCGCGCTTCTGTAGACGGAGACGGGTCAGCACGTTCTCGAACTCGGCGTGGGCTGAGACGTGCGGGATCTTTACGTGGACTCCGCCTCGCAGTCCGGTCCCGAGGTTGCTGGGACACGTGAGCACGTAGCCCAGATGCTCGTTCCACATGAACCCGGATCCGGCCTTCTTCACGGCCGCCTCTACCTTCTGGAGACCTTCGCAGAACCTCCGGAAGACTTCCTTCATGTTCCCGTCCTTCTGCATGGATATAACCCGGGTGTGATCCTCCTCGTTGACCCACACTAGGAAGGACTTCTCGTCGTTATGCCAGATCCCCCGAGCCGACGGCCAATCCCGCTCCATGTTGGAGCTGAGAAGCAGCGGAGAAACCGGCTTATCGAAGAGGAAGTGATCGTCGATGAGTTTATCCTGATCAGCTTCACTCATCGTCTCCAACGAGTAATACTTCCCTTTGAATTCCCCGTCTAGAGACGCCAAAGCGTCGACTACTATCTTCTCGACTTTCTTGCGGTCCTCCTTGTTGGTAAACGGCGGCAGCGCCAGGCCCCGGATGCTGCGTCCTGTGCGTACACGGGACGATAGCACGTACTTGGGGTCCAGGTCGCCCCCCTTGAGCTTCGTGTAGTCGAGGTCCGTCACGTGTTTGCGGTCCTTGCTGTATCCGCCGTGGCGTTTATCGATTACGGGATCGAAGAGATCCGCGAACTCGGTGTAGCTCTCCTCGTCGCCCGCAACGCAGCCCACCGTCATTATAAACGGATGTCCGGCGTTCTGGATACCCGTCTTTATGGCGTCGAGGAAGGGAAAACCATTTTTTGTTTTCTTGTCGAAAAGTTTGAAGTAGATGTCGTTGTTCTCGACAAGGCATTTAGAGAGCCAGTTGTTGTGGCCCGAGAGGTCAGGGAATTTATCCTTGGAGAGGCTGGCGAACAGCTTTCGGCCGGATTCAGGAATGGCTATTTGATCATCAGACATGTTTGATTTGAAGCGATAGATAAATTATTTTTAAATGATTTGCCTAAGCCAAAACGAGTTGATTGTAAATAATTATTTAAACTAAATATTTTTCGAAGAAAACGGAATTTGCATCTAAACCTAAATGCAGTAGGCCTAATGCAGTAACCTGGTAACCGACACCCCGGTAATTAGGTACGGCAGTACGGGTACTTGAAACCTTGAATTAAAATTGAATGAATTACCGGCAACCGGTGACCGGCCCGGCAGTTACTTACCGGTATATGGTATACCTAAGTAAAATATTATTGCTGTATTGCTGCTTTTGGAGATAGGTCTGTACACAGGTACAGGCCACTGGGTACTGGGGTATGGCAGTATGGATCACTATTCCTGTATTCTGGTAGGCCTACTATCAGTATCAGAATGTCCAACTGCAGAACTGTACCGGTCTGCCGGTAGTTCAGTAGTTAAATATGCTGTAGTCCGGTAGTCAAGGTGCGGAAACCAAGTCGAACCGGATGTCTGGCAATGCCTAGTCAGTTAGTTGATAGTCGATTACTGAAATGAGGAAATAGACAGTACCGGTACTGCTGTACTGCAGTAGACCTCGCGCTCGCACCCACTTCTGCACTTCCTGACTTTCAAATACAGAAATGGGAAGAGCATGTACCGGTACTGCTGTACTGGCACACACACATGCACGCACATTAGTCTGTTAGTGTAGTCAGTTGTACTGGTGTCGTCTGTTGACATGCTGACATGAGTGAATTTGTGGAACTGAATAACGGCTGAACGGAATGTCGTATTAGACTAGTTTATTGTGTGTGGGATGTCGTGTCCAGCAATCTGTTCAAACTCCAATTATCACACAATAAAATTATACCAAATAAGGCATCATGTACAATTGAGCCAATGTCCCAACGAGTTAATATTGCTATCTATCGACCCATGTGACTTATCCATGTCCAGATGCACATACAAGTACTGTAGTACCAATCATTGTAAGTTTTCAGGTAATCAATCTTATTGAATAAATAAGATTTACAATCAAAATGTAAAGATTAATTAATAAAATGAGACACACGCATTTCATAATTTAAGTTTAATTCGCAAGTAAACTTTACTTAACTTGTTATACTAATTTACTAAATAAATTTAAACTATTAATATGTTAGTATTTTATCAAAACAAGTTTTATAGTTTAATTTGTTCCAGAAATCAAGTAAAGAATCAAAATAATAATTCCCCCTGAATTATTAAATTTAATTAAGCTTTACAATTTTCAGCTAAAAGAGTCCTGATACTACTCAGGTAGTATTTTTACTGATTTCAACACTTGCTACTCAGTATAATTTTGCGACACGTGCTAACTAACTTTAGTTTATTATTTTGGTTGCTTCCTTTCATCTGTTTTCCCAACACTTGATTTTCTAACGCCTAACCTACCTACTGCTGTACTGCAGTACTGTATATCTGCTGTGATGTATCTCAGCGGCAGTAATTATTGTAACTAAATTTACTACAATAAACCTACGCGATGTACTACAATAGTTACAACTACAGTAGTTATTCTTCACGGATGTTTTGAAATTTGGGACGTGGGTTTACTTTGCATAAACAGTTTAAGTTCACAGTTGAATTTCCAAATACAGTACTTTGTATGTGAAAATATTCTTTGATACTGTTTTTGAATTGCTTTGTAGGCTAAGTAAGTATAAAAACAACAATAGTTAATGATATAGCAGGTAAAATTTTTGGGAACAAGGATTTTTGGCGTCGACAAATCTGACGGGCTGGTTACAACCCCTTGTTTTGTTACAGTGTTAGGACAAACTGCCTTTATACAGTAATATTCCTAATATTGTACCAGAGAAAATGATAAACTGATAAAACTTCAGTCTCTACACCAAATTTGCGGAAAATCCCACCAATATTTACCTTGTTGGGGTGAACTATGTAAAATCCATATTGCTAAAGGAAAAAAATTGGCATAATTAATTTTTATATACTTTTTGATATACTTTTACTCTAACAGTAATGTGGAATAAAAATGTGGACTTTCCACGCAAAATACCGACTCATTAACGATAAGCCTCATTCATGATTAAAAGGAAATTAACATCGCACTGGGTATTTTGTGTTAAGCAGGAATGCTAATGCTAATGCTGAACGACATTATACCATAAATTAATTAATTATACCTGTCCTGTCCCTAACAGTCAGTCTTAGTTAGAAAAGCCATAAGAAAGGCGGTAAATTGATAATAATATAACAGGGTAAACTATTTACATAAATCTATACTGAAATGATTTATATTCAATAGCTGAATAGCAGTAACAGAGTTACGGACTGATTGATAACTCTAGTGATATAAAATTGAGTTTGAGCAGTTATTGGGAATTCCAATGCCAGCCGAGAGCTGCACCAGGCAACCTTTCCTTGGCTCACAGCTTCCCAGGAAGTGGAGCAAGTAGGGAAATATGTGAGGATCTAGCTGGGCGTTCCATAGCCAGTAACACACAGGCAACCAATACCCCCCCTAGACAAACCCATATAATAGGGTTACTAAACGACATAGTCATATACACCACCAAGTGGCGACTTCCTGAACAAATACATATCTCAAACATCATTTTGAACAAATTATTTCGTAGAAAATGTTAAAGTTTTAGAATCTGATTTACTGTTAAAAATTCGACCTATCTGTCACAGTGGGGTTAATACCGGTACGGTAAGTTACTTTACTTTAAATTGGAATTTGAATTATATTAAAGTAATATAACTTTGTTTGTCTTTGATATTAACTGAACTCAATAAATAGAGATATCTGTTTTACATACAACCAGCTAACCATCGTCCAGTCACTCTCATATTATAATGGTTTATTATACAAACCCAATGTATACATACGAATATGAATTTTTTGTTTACACCATCACACTTCATACAACAACCTTTTTTTATCGGACCCCCACCCCCCCCCCCCCCCTAATGTTTACAAATTTCACTCAAATGCTAGGAAATTTGGTATACTGATAGTTCGACAACTTATCTTACTGCTGGCGGAGCCGGATTTCTGAATTTCTGTGCTATTTCGCAATATTTAATCATATCCGTCGGCTTTATTTCCCGCCTTTGGAGTGAGTGTAATCTAGATATCATTAGAACTGGGCTTCATCTCCATATTCTGAATCTGAAAACCGTTTTAATTTGAACAAAAATTCTCGAAGATATTATTAAAATTCTAAGGTGTTTATTTTGAGAATTCTAATGTTTTTGTCTTTATTCTAGAATATTAATTACTATTTAGTTGAGCTTTTAAAACTCCCCATCTTGTTTTATCATTACGCGTAATTGATATTCTAGAGTAGTAAAAAAAAAACATTAGAATTATATCGTATGTATACCGTTGAATTTTGGTAATATCTCAGGAAGTTATTGGTGGAATGTATACCGTTGAATTTTGGTAATATCTCAGGAAGTTATTGGTGGAATGTATACCGTTGAATTTTGGTAATATATCAGGAAGTTATTGGTGGAATGTATACCGTTGAATTTTGGTAATATCTCAGGAAGTTATTGGTGGAATGTGTTAGCGAATCAATCCCGCCAATACTCCACAAAGTTAAGCCAATAAGCAATATTGGGGGACACGAGATTAGGTCCCAAACCAACTCGTGTCTCCCCAACAGAATGGGAAGGAGAAGCACACAATAAGGGTCAGGGGTTAGTATCCTGACAAGGGAGAGAATAGCTGGGGTGAACGGGAACACCTCAAAGGGCGCCAACAAGGGTAGCAACCAATCAGAGGGGGGCTGGCACCGATTGAGTAGCAATAAGGCCACCGTGCGATATAACCAGTAAGCAGTAATCATATTACCTCAGTTATCTCAGTGTTACTGGTGGTACAGTAAGTTACAATTAGGGAAGTACCGGGATTTTAGTTACCGTCATCCCGTCAACCTGTGAACGTCAGTGTATAACATCAATCTATATCTATATCTATATCACGTCTCAAGATCACAATATAACGAACAACAGTAACCTCAACTTACACTCTTTCACACGGCGGGGACGCGTGAACTAAAACAGGATAAATCGGGTTCATCTCCGGATGATCCCGTCACAGTAACTAAATAACAACTGCTGCCCTAGCCTAATAGACTCAGATACCACCAGCCACCAACAGACAAAAGATGAGCGAGTCGGGTGAAGTGACACCCACGCGGACCCCGGACGACGACGATCTAACGATCCGCGAGGCCGCGACCAGGCGATATACGCCCACGACACCGGAGCCATCCGTACCGGGCGAACCGGGGATTCGAGTAGAGGGGGACCGCCTGGAACCAGAGATCGAGCCGGAGGATAGAGAGATCGGGCTCGAGGAAGAGAGAGACGAGTCGACACACAGCGGGGATGTCGATACCGACGTCGCGGGCCAGCCACAGGCCGAGGGCGACGAACGGCCCACCGAGACGGCGACGGTGGGGCCGACGGTACGACGCCGGACCCGGAGAGACGACGGGGATGTCGACACCGATGTCGCCGGCCAACCGCAGGCCGAGGGCGACGCACGGCCCACCGGAACGGCGACGGTGGGGCCGCCGGTACGACGTCGAACCCGGAGAGACGGACGAGGGGTCGGCGACGAGGACGTCGGGGTTTCCGAGCGACTTCGACGGGCCTACAACGCGACCCGGAGACTGATAAAGGAGGCCAGAGAAGGGAAGAGGATAGACGAGGTAAAACTGAACCTAGGACTAGGTGAGTCGAATAGACATTTATATTATCTAGTGCGCTTCGGGCAGAGAGGATTGGCCGAGGAGAGAGCGACTTGGGTCGCCGAGGAACTGTATGACTCATGGCGGTATGGGAGTATAGAACCTAGGGTAGTGTACTTAGGGCCATACTTAATCGATGCCCGGGGTATAAAGACAGTAGGTTGGAACAGACCAGAGGAGGGCGAACCCGAGGTTGACCCCGCGGGTTCGGTCTCGTCGGTCGGAGGGAGTTCCGGAAAGGGGGGGAGAGCCAGCGGGTCGGGAAGGCGGAGGGAATCCGTCGCAACCGATAAGTCTGTTACATCCTCCGAAAAAGAAAGACGGGTGAGAGAGATAGAGGCTAGACACCGTTTCAATGTAGTGGTAGAGGCGAATAGAGAACTAGGTAGACGGCTAGAGGAGGGGAGAGTGATGCTAGAGAGGGAAACGGTGTCGATTAAAGAGTTGAGGGAGAGGGGCGAAAGGGCCGCGAGGAACCTTAGGGAGTGTGAGGAGATAGAGTTGAGGGAAGAGAGGGAACGCGAGAGAGAACGCGAGGCAGAACGCGAGAAACGCGAAGCAGAACGCGAGAAACGCGAGGCGGAACGCGAGAGAGAACGCGAGGAACGCGAGGCGAGAGAGAGAAGGGAACGAAGGGAACGCGAGGAGAAACGCGAGGCGGAACGCGAGAAACGAGAGGCGAGAGAGGAAAGTGAACGCGAGAAACGTGAGGCGAGAGAGGAAAGTGAACGCAAAGAGCGTAAGGCGAGAAGAAGAGAGGGGATTAGGAGAGAGCTGGAATTGATCGAGCAGGAAAAACGAGAGTCAAAGGAGAAAGTAACAAGAGTGGAGAGTGGCCGAATAGAGTTAGAGAAACAGCGAGACAAATTCGTAGAGTATACGGCTGTACACGCGCGCGAGGTGGAACGGGCGCGGGCAGGAGTGTCTGAGAGAGGGGCAGGCTCGAACATTTCAGAGGAGCCGGGGGTCGTGGATACGTTTATTAATACTCCACTGACAGGGACCACACTACGGACACGAAACTGGTGTGATCGTACGAGCGGGGGGGGTAATAACACTAATACAGTAGATAACGCTAATATTAATAATACTGTATTGGACGACTCTAACCAAATTTTTATTGCAGGAAATACGTTACCTAATAGTAATAATATTATTTTAAATCAGAACGATTCTAATATTGACGTACAGAGTAATTCTAGTGATGTAGTTATACAGAATAGTCCAAATAATTTAAGTAATAATCCGAATTCGATTTCACAAAATGATCCAAATAATTTAAATAATAACCCGAATTCGATTTTACAAAATAATCCGAATACTGTTATAACGCAACATATTGTTTCTAGCTTTGGTGCGCAGGATAATCACAGTGGTATTATTAATGTAGACGTGTCCAACGCACATAGCCCGGCGGGTGAGGGCCTGGTAGGCCACGTAGTAAGTAGGCCGGAGACGGCGGGGTTGAGTCAACCCGGGGCGAGCCTGGTAGGCCACGCAGTGGGTAGACCGGAGACGGCGGGGTTGAGCCAACCCGAGGTGGGCCTGGTAGGCCACGTAGTCAGTAGGGCGGAAGTAGCGGGGTTGGGCCAACCCGAGGTAGGCCTGGTAGGCCTCGTAGTTAGTAGGCCGGAATCGGCGGGGTTGAGACAACCCGAAGTAGGCCTGGTAGGCCAGGTAGTAGTGGAGAGAGGGGCGGGGGTAAGCGGACCCAGCCCCAATGTAAATGTTGTGTCGACGGGAGAAAAGTGTAGAGACGAGGTAGGAAATAGTGAAGTTAGATGTGGCGAGTGGGGGGGGGCTCCGAGCGCCCCACCACGTGAGATTAGCGGCGAGAAGGGGGGGGCGGAGAGCGCCCCACAAGAAGGGTACAGGAGTGTAGTAAGAGGTACCGAAGTTAGAAGTGGCGGGTGGGGGGGGGCTACGAGCACCCCACCGCGAGAAGTTAGTGACGAGAGGGGGGGGGGCAGAGAGTGTCCCACAGGCGTCGGCGGATAATGCGCGGGCCGAAGTAGGTAAACCGCAACACACGGCGACGGAAAGTAATAGGGGGACCGCGAGTGTCCCCAGCGGCGGGCGATCGAGCAGAGAGATGCAGGTTGACGCCGCGAGAGGGCGGACGGAGTGTCAAGCCCGATCAGAAGAGAGAAGAAGAACAGTGGAGTTTAACCGGGAGGTCAACGAGAGATCTCACGAGCGGGAATACTACACTGAGGGAAGAAGAGGAGAAGATGATAGGAGAAGCATCGCCGCGAACGATAGAAGAGTGAGGACGGATAGTGAGCCGTCGGTGATTGAGATGGAAGAAGAGAGTCGGTGGGGTCGAACTACGGGAGATTGCCGTCGTCCCGGAGAGACGCGACCCGACGAGGCGCACTACGCGCCGAGAGAGAGGTACGTGACGTACCGACGCGAAGAAGAGAGCAGCAGAGGGGGTCGAAGGGAAACTTTCCGTCGGGATGTACCTACCGATCGAGAATACGGTAGCCGCGGGGAGGACTATTCGAGAAGAATAAACTTCGATTCCGAGCACATACAGACTGTAGGACATACTGTAGGCCTTACTGCACATACCGTAGGCCATGCTGACAGGAGCACCGTAGGCGATAGGATAGCGCGGACAACGGGATTAGACCCGGAAGTCGCGGAATACATTCCGGTAGGTAGGCCAGAAGCTGATAGGCCTATACCGGTACCAGTGCAGCAGTATGACTACAGCACCAAAGGTTATAACATATACCCAGGGGAGGGGGGAATTATTGCGGATAAATGCATGGGCCCCAATATATTAACATCAACCCCAGTACCAAACATATTGGTGGGGGGGGGACAGGGTGACATTCCCCCATCGCAATATCAACAATATACCCCGATAGAAGCGAGAACGAATCCCTTGGACGAAAACAAATCGTGTGACACAGAAATATGGAGGGGGCCGCTACCCCCAATGATATACCCAAGTCAGAGGAGAGCAGAGAATAGAACGGGTGGACCGCACCAAGCAAGGGAAACCATGCAACATCCATCGAACCCATTAGAGGCGCAAGCAGTGGGGATGGCCACGTTAATCGATGCGTTAAAAACAAGGATCGAGTTACCACCCGTGGAACCATTCAAATTCGATGGGAGTAGGCCGGAAGAATATCTTCAGTTTCGGCGCATGTATAGCAACGAGATACTAACAAAAAATTTGACGCAGGCGGAGTGCCTAAAGTATCTGCAAGTATACACGGGAGGCCCAGCATACGACATCGTGAGGCAATACCAGGGTATAGAAGGGGGCTTCACGACAGCATGGCGGGCACTGGACAGGGAATACGGGCACCCAGCCAAGATCATCAGGCAAACCCTGAGAGGCATAACAACGGGTGGCCTACAGGATAATCCCGTTAGCATTAAGACGTTTGCTAACAAAGTTGAAAAGGCGCTGATCGTGTTAAAGACGTTGGACGCACCATATGAGCTCAACGCCTCCAACAACATCACCACGATAGCGCAGGCACTGCCGATATGGCTGCGTAACAAGTGGAGAAGAGTCGCTTTCTCCACTAGAGACAAAAAGGGTGCGGAACCGGGTCTAGAGGAAATGTCTAGCTTCCTAAGCTACGAAGCAGAACTAATAACCGACCCAGTCTATAGCGAAGACAGTCTGGGAAAGGGACCGAAGACGGACTACCATCGACCGAAACCGGAGCACAATACGTCGAATTCATTACCAAAGCTCAGACAATCACTGCCATACGCAGCGACGCAGGGGACTGCGAGTCCACAGTTAGCAGAGAGTAAGGCCGGACAGGGGAAAACCAACAACACGAACAAACATAACCCCAATACATCCAGTAGGCCGAGCACAAACTATAAAAACAGTAGGGACTTTAGTACAAATGCAGTTGCGATACGCGATGCACTGTACAAGGACGGCTACGACCCAGAGGCTAAATGCCAGCTACATACAAATGCAAAACATCTAACCATGAACTGCAGCTACTGGCAAGCATTACCCAGAGAGGATCAGGTAGTATACGCGGACAAAAATGAGATCTGCTCGCGATGTGTGATGGGTGGACATCGAGCAAGGCAATGCGAGGAGACGCCGGTCAAGTACCGTCGAAATAAAGGCCAAACAATGGCGACGAGCACAGTAGGGGCGAAGAAGAGAGGAACGGTGCTACTTGGGGTAGTACCGGTGCGAGTGATTGGGGAAGGCAATCGATCAGTAACCACTCTGATGCTGGTCGATAGCGGAGCTGCCTTCACTTTAATTGAGGATTGGGTGGCCGAAGAAATAGGATTGAGGACGAGGGCAAGTAGAATGGCAGTAACAACCATCTCGAGCAAAGACGAGGTCCTGGAGATGAGAACCGGACGGTGCGCGATTGCAGCAGTCGCACCGGGATGTAACTACGGGGCAACTATCGACCCCATCCAAGTGATAGAGTCAATCAATATCAATGCCAGGCGACCAACTAACATCGAGGTCGAGCAATATAAGTTCCTGGATAATATTGACTTCTCAATCCCGGAGGTGGACGTCAGGAAAGTATCCATCATAGTAGGCATGGACTGCCCGACGGCCCACGAGAGGATGCAAACGGTCTTCGGCGAAGACAGGGAGAGTGACCCAGTGGCGATATTGACGCCATTCGGGTGGACACTGAGTGGCCCAATCAAGAGTAAGATACCATTTAGGATGTCGGAGACATCAGGATGCATGTTCGCAGGAACTATGCAGGAAATAGGTGATGAGAGAGCAGAGGAGCAGCTTAAAAGACTGCTCAAACAAGATTTTGAGGGATTAAAAGAGACCGGGGTAGGGACCTCGGTGGAGGACAAACAGGCTCAACAGAGCGTAGACGAGTCCATGATGTGCAAAGAGGGACGGTATACCATAGGAATGGTATGGAAGCTACCGAAGCTACCGTTGCCCGATAATAAAGGGATGGTGCTTACGAGGCTTCGCAAGTTGAAACAGACACTGAAGCGGAGCCCCGAGAAAAACGAGTACATCCATAGAACCATCAAGAAGTACATTGAGAAGGGATGGGCCGTGGAGCTACCGGTTGACGAACCAAATACGGACAGGACATATTACCTACCACTCCACGTGGCTTTAGATCC